>MU562415.1:7264793-7281188 GCA_024362625.1 Silurus asotus
GTGTGTGTGTGTGTGTGTGTGCGTGTGTGTGTGAGTATGTCTGTGATTCATGTAAGAATGTGTATAATTGCCATTTAAGGCAATCAAGTTATACTTGTGTGTGTGTGTTGTATAATGTGTGATTATAATTTCCTATCGTTAAATAAATAAATGAATAAATCCTTCAGTTAAAACACTTTGGACTGAACAGTAATAAAAACAACACTAGAAGTTCCACATGAGTTGTTATTGTATAAACTCTGATACTCAGCTAAAATCCAGTGAGAAAATCCTGAACACAGAAACCTTATTGAATATTTCTCACTGTGACGTCATGGAAGGAAGTCAAGTCTGTACAGCTGAGGTCGTACGCTCACGTTTATGCCTCGCTGATTCTTGCATGCATGTTTCATGCGGTCCACAAGACACAGTAATACCCGAATCCACCCGAAGGTAACACCTGCTTGAGTCTGTGTGAGACTGTGTGAGACTGTGTTCTGTTCACTGGATGATTGACAGCAGAGAGGGGTGTGTAAACATTTGAGCACAATGTACATTTTGTCTCCTGGGTAATACCAAATGAAATAAAATAACACTAGACACTCGTTCCTTAATCCCCATCTTATGTTTTACGATTGTATGTCGAATGAGCCGTTACCATAGAAACGATATGCATTGATATAAAACTGACCAATCAGCATCGAGAATTCAGCAATGTGTTAATTCATACAACCAATTTCTGTCAATCTGGTGTTGATTTTCAACCGAACTTACAAACAGGTTCAGCACGTGATGTTGTAGACCTGCAGTTTGGTAATTATTGTACTGTGAAAAAGTATTTACCCCCCTTCTGTTTTTCTGCAATTTAAATTTCTTTGTCCATTTAAACCATTGTAGAAGCGTCAGCTCCTTCTTCTGTCTCCTGGGGAAGTGGAAGCTCAGTATTTAAGGCTCTGGGTAACTGACAGGTCAGTGGGGTTTCAAGCCCCGGTATCACCAAGATGACACTCTTGGGGCCCCCAATCAAGGCCCTTTACAATTTATGCTCCAGGGTTTCTGTATTATAGCTGATACCAGCTGTGATTGCTGTGAATATGTAAAGAAAGAGCTGTAATGTACATATGACAAATATAAAGCACCTTCCTTTTTTTTTCTTTCTTTATACCAGTTCATGTATATGTGGACTTACATACTGTAACCAGCAGGTGGCAACACTGACAAACCAAATTCGATCTCTTTTCATTAGATAATTTATCTTAAATTAATTCGTCATTAAAATACAGTAAGAAAGTGCTGAATTAAAGTAAAATCTTCATGAAGATTAACAAAAAAATTATTCGTTTTTTAAAGAAAAAGCGCTCCGTCCATTACATAGTGAGTTTACAATTTTTTTTTTTGCTGTTTTATAAACTTTACTGGACAACATGTTAAGCTGGAGAACAGAATTCCCATAATGCACTTTGACATTAGTATTGAATAGCGAGAAAATTATTATTTCTGAAAAAATGTACAATCCTTAATAAATAAATAAATAAATACAAACACATTCAGGAGTTTATTTTCTTCTTGAAAACACTTTTTATTCCTGCCTGTACAGTTCATATTAAAAAAAGACATTTTTATCATTTTAAACATAAAAAAAAAAAGTGCATATGGACAAAATCATAAAACGCCAAATTTATCAACCAGAAGATGAAATACTTTTGTTTTTGTACACATATTTTTCCCTCTTCATTCCTGTAAACATTATAATGATATTGTTTTCCATACAATCTTTAAACATCATCAGGTAATTTACATGTACACACACACACACACACACACACACACACACACACACACACACACACACACACACACACACACACACAGGTTATTTATATACAATATGTTATGTTCATTTGGTACCTTAGAGGTGCCAAAACTTATGCACCCAGTGTATAACTTTTTCTTTTCTTTTCAAATGAGAGTTTCAGCTTTACAATGAAATCGTTTTTAATCACATGACCACAAGCCTTTCAGCTTCATTGTAATTCTAAGCTGGTAGGTGATCACAGGAAGCCCTGCCTGAGCATGAAGAACCTGAGAAAACAAATATGAACACCATCGAACCAAACAACAATAAAGAATCTTTACAATATGGTGAAACTACTGAGTATTGAATTTCCAAAAAAAACCAAAAAACGCAGAATATTTTCCGAACATTGATCGAAAGTCTTTTCTGGAGCAGCAGAAGTGTTTTTACGAGTTCTTTACCTTCATGTTCATTTATTCATTTATTTCTTCTCCTTCAGTTCCTCTCACACCTGCAGTCAGGAGGCAGAGAGGAATTCTGGGTGGTGAAGAATCTGCTCAGGGTTTTCCTGTAACTGTTCATTTTCCTCTCCTGCATGAAAGAACAAACCAGAGAAGATCTGAAAGTTCTGGAGAAAAGAGAGAGAGAGGTATGGAGGTGTCATTCGGTGAACATCTTGGAGATGTTGCCTCCTGAAGAAACGTCCTTAACATGTGAGATGTTTGCGTTTAGGACACTGTGCAGCTGTTGGTTTTATTCATCGGAGGTCTGAAGTTTGCGTCTTTAGGATACGTCTCCCGGCGTCGCCTCAGCGCTGGGCTCAGGCGCCTGGGAAGGTTGGTTTGCTGGAGAAGTTCTCTGAACACCTCCACGACATGCTCGTTCTCCTTCGCCGAAGCCTCCAGGAAGTTGTTGTTCCAGTCCACCTCCACCCTTGCCAGGACGTCTTCAGAGCGCACTTGTCTGCACTCATCAAGGTCGCTCTTGTTTCCGACCACCACAATGGGGGTGAACTTGTCCTCCTTGATCTCCAGGATCTCATCGCGCAGATTCTTGACCGTCTCGAGAGACTCTGCATCATCGATGGAGTAGACGAGCGCGAAGGCATCGCCGTTACGGATGGAGAGCTTGCGCATGGCTGGGAACGAGTAGCTGCCGCTCGTGTCCAGGATCTCCACGCTCACCTTGACGCCCGAGAACTCGTACTCTTTTCTATGCAGCTCCTCCACCGTGCGCTTGTGCTTGGTCTCGAACGATTCGTTCAGGAAGCGACGGATCAGAGACGTCTTGCCTACGCCGGCTGCTCCCATAAACACCAGACGCACCTGGGTCTTCTCCTTCACTTCCAGAGACATGGTCTTGGAAACAGATCTCCTGATGCTTGAGGTTTTTTGGTCTTTCTTCACGTTTTGCTTCTTCTTCTTTTGCTTCTTCGTCTACTCAAAATCGTTCCTTTCAGCACAACAGATTATCTTTGAGCTTCTCTGCACTCGTGTGTTTATGACTCGTAGTAAAAGCTCAAGGATGCCTCTGTCGCGTAGCAAGTGCTCCATTATATATCCACCTCCTCCCCCTGAGACTCCGCCCCCTGCTCCTCTGAGCCAATCAGATCACAGCAGGGAGTCCAACACACCAGAGTTCTAATGCAAACTGATAGCAGTGTTTGTACCGGGAGGATGGTGTGTGTGTGTGTGTGTGTGTGTGTGTGTGTGTGTGTGTGTGTGTGTGTGCGTGCGTGTGTGCATGAGTGTGCGTGTTTTTTTTTTTTCCAAGCAGAAAAACTGTTCTCCTCACAGTAAATGAATATTTATGGCGATTTAAATTGAATGAAGATGAAGTGAAAGGAGTTGAAATGTGAGACAGAAGTGGTCCAGATGTGAGCAAAGGCATTTAACATTTAGTTCTGAAACACAAACAATACTTTTTTTCTTTTTGGTGGAAACCTGAGAGCCAGTGGGAAACCCTCAGAGACCCACTGAGAACATTTAACAATTCACACTCAAGATTAAACTGTGGAACCTGGAGCACCACAAATATAATTTAATATAGAGGATAAAATAATAGGAGCTGATCTTCAACATTCATCTCTAACTTTCCATCATACATCTCCATCATTCATCTCCATCATACATCTCTATCATTCACCTCCATTATTCATCTCCATCATACATCTCTATCATTCACCTCCATTATTCATCTCCATCATACATCCCTATCATACATCTCTATCATTCACCTACATCATTCATCTCCATCATACATCTCCATCATACATCTCCATCATTCATCTCCATCATTCACCTCCATCATTCATCTCCATCATACATCTCTATCATTCACCTACATCATACATCTCCATCATTCACCTCCATCATTCATCTCCATCATTCACCTACATCATACATCTCTATCATTCACCTCAAACATTAACCTCCATCATTCACCTCCAACATTCATCTCCATCATACCTCTCTATTCTTACCATCATTCATCTTCATTATTTATCTCCATCAATCATTCATCTCCATCATACATCTCCATTCTTTCCATCATTCATCTCAATAATGGATCTCCATCATTCATCTTCATCTCTATCATCTCCATCCTACATCTCTATCCTTCATCTTTATCATTTTTCTATGTCAATTCTCTTCTGTATGATGATGATGATTCCTCTTTATCCTTCATCTCCATTCTCTATACATTCCTCCTAATAATTTATTTCTATCCGTTAACATTGTTTTTCACCAAACGCTAAAGAAAAGGCAAAATGTGCAGCTTCCACGTGTATAAACATTCTTTAGATGATTAGATCCTCGTAACACATCTGGATGCATTGGAAACGTGAAGCTGCTTTGCTGAGATTTTCCTCCAGAGAGACAGACGGAGAGAAAAAAATAGAGCGCGAATCGAGAGCGTGAAGTTTCTTCACTGATCTGGAAAATAACGTTAGTAATTAATTTGGTCACGTTTTAAATGTTCAAATGCAGAAGGCACCCGATTCTCACAAGGACGTGTTGAAGGACGCGCACGAGGAGCTTCAGGCTCGAGCGAATCGCAGAAGCAGAAACAATCGATCATCATTACAAAGACGTTTCTGTGTCTTGGGGTCAGAAGCGATTATGCGAGTCGGGTTTATGGAATTCTCCTCCTCCTGTCGCTCAATCGCTCAATCTTGGAGAAATATTTGCTATGCTATTAACTATCAGAGATGCTCTTCCAGAGAACTAATCAACACCTGTTTGACTAAATCCATCCAGAATTCTCCATAAACCGCTTATCGTAAGACAGAATCCCCCTCGTGATGTTTACAGCGCACAGGTTCCTGTCACGGTTCCTGCTTTATCAGGTCTGATATCTCCAGACATAGAGATGGAAATATCATCAACACACTGTAATTGTCAGACATGTGACCCCTGTGTGTGTGTGTGTGTGTGTATGTGTGTGTGTGTGCGTGTGCATGTATTTATAATTTTCCATGGAACTCTTGTAGATGTTTTGCTTTTCTCCAGTCCTTTATCACCGAGAGGCACAGTGAGGCAGTAATATGGAAACAGAGTGCTTTTGCTGGCTGATGCTGTGATCAGTCTGTAATCAAACAATCTGGAGTGTTTTATTTACCGAATCAAATCAGTGCAGGGCATTTCTCGTAAAAGAGGGGAAGAAAAGCAGAGCGTCATCCGGAGGCCGTGTTTACTGGAGCTGGCAGGATGTTTGAGTACAGGAGAAATGAAAGAACATGGCGCTGAGTTCTGATCAACCACATCAATGCATCCATGCTGTGATGTCCTACACACGGTGATTGGCAGATTCTAGAAGTGTATAAACTCATCTATTCATCTATTCATCTGATCATAATTATATATCCCTTCTTCTATCCTGCTAGAATTTTAACCATTCATCCATCCATCCATCCATCCATCCATCCATTCATCCATCCATCCATCCATCCATCCATCCATCCAAATATCTATAGATTTACCAATTCATTTGTATTACTCCATCCATCCATCCATCCATCCATCCATCCATCCATCCATCCATCCATCCATCCATAAAATGTATGCATTCTTTTCTTTTTTCCCTACATTTAAATAAACATTGTTTCTCCATCCATTTCATCCATCTATCCATCCATCTATGTATGTGTATATGTGTGTGTGTGTGTGTGTGTGTTTGTGTGTGTGTATGTGTGTGTGTGTATGTGTTTGTGTGTGTATGTGTGTGTATGTGTGTGTATGTGTGTATGTGTTTGTGTGTGTATGTGTATGTGTGTGTGTGTATGTGGGTGTGTGTATGTGTGTGTGTGAGATGTATGTGTGCGAGATCCCCCTCTTTATCCTTTCGTGTCATGTGACACCATGCAGGTGAGCAGCTGATAAATCAGGTGTAAATACGAGCAGTTTTTTAATCAGCGCTGTTTGATAAACTCGACTCCATGTTGACTTTTCAGGAAGGGGATCACGTATCATCATCAATAATCAGCTAATATTAGCCCTGAGTATTTACACACTCTCCTGCTGCTTTATTAGTGCTGACAGAGACATATATAACCTTTATTAAGAACTAAAACTTTATTCTATTGACTTAATAATACATTTTTTAAAAACTTAAATGGAGACGTGAAGCAAAGATTCGGCTTTTAATTCTATTTTCTGAATTAGATTAGAATTTCTGATTCACTTTGTTCTGTTCTTCTCTGTATAGGCCTGCTTGTAGTCATCCTTTTATTTTTTTATTTATTCATTTATTTACCAAATAAATATTTATTTATTTGAATAAACAATTATCTGATATTAAAATATATATTTTATCTGTTTGGCCGAACACGTTTTTTTAAAACTAAACGTTAGAAATGTTTGTAGCTATGTATAAAGGAATTTATTCAAAAATTTTAAATAGCTAATAATTTCACAATTAATAAAATAAAAAAAATAAAAAAAATCCTTTTAAATTTCTTTCTTTGAATTAGCAATTTCAGTGATCATAATATCTAATTAAAAAAAGAATTTGAGAGACATTAAACTCATATGATATTATAATAATACATATAAAACATGATAATACATAATTTACATTACTATGTAAAAAACATTTAATGAAGAAAATAAATGAAGTTTAAATAAAAGAGTATTTTTTCAATGACTATTTTACAAATATTTGCATAAGTATTTCAAATTTCTGAACTAAACTTTTCCTTTGTTATATAATATTATATTGTATTTATTTGATGTAAAAAGTATTGTATATAATGGATGATAATATTCAGCTGGTGTGCTGCGTTTGGATGGTTACTGAGTGTCTGGAGCTCAAACACTGTTTCCGTGTGAGTAAACAGAGGTTTTAGCGTTAGCATCCTCTCACTGTGATAGGAGGTGTTAAAGAGCGGCGTGTGAGGATTTCTGATTAAAACATGATCTATTATCAGATCAGGCATCAGCCAGCCTTTGTCACACACCAGATTATTTTCTCTTTGAAGAACACATCCTGTTCTCAGACACTCAGGGATGAGCGTGTTGAGTAAACATGGCCTTAACTCGAGCTGGACATTGCGCACCGCTGTGTACAGCAAGACTACGTGTTAAATACTGGACAAAACCGGCTAACGGCTGTGTGAAAACCCCAACATGCTCTGAGAACGGAGAAAGACCTGAGAACATTGTTTTTACACACATCATGACCTCATGGTGCTCATTGTGATTTCCACAAACATCTGGAAAGGTCCAGCTCCATGAAGCTGTCTAAAGTCACTAATGGCAGTAACGGAAACCATTTCCTTTTAATGTTTAACTATTAATGATTCGTTTGTGGCTATAAATAGAGCACATCAATTTAAGGCTGAAAAATACACACTGGATCATCCGGGACGAGACGATTATGTCATGCTGCAAACAGCTTTTCTTCTGTTCAACAAATATTTAATATTTTGTCAGAGTCTGAAGCATTAGCTTCCTCTGCTCTTTCCAGCCACATATAATAATAATAATAATAATAATAATAATAATAATAATAATACACATTTATGTGTACAAAGAAAAGACTAAAGAAAACAGAATAAGTACATATGCATCTAAGTACACAAGTGTAAATCATTAGTATGTGAATAAGTATATAAGTACGTATGTTGGAACAAAATTGTGTTTGCAAGCACATAAGTGAGTATAAATAAGTATGTAAGTAGATCACAAAACTTAAACATAGAAATATGTTTATAAGTAAATAGGTACCTTTATATGTACTAGCACACAAGTATACTATAAATACGCAAACTTAATACTGAATTTAGTACACAAGTTTGTTAGTATGTAGTTGTAAAACTAAGTATGTTAAGTGACTAAGTACAGTATGTATGTAAGTACATTAATCATTAAAATTAAATTCAGTTTATATTTATGTCTACAAGAAAAAAACATTGAGTACGCAAGTACATGAGTGAGTTAATAATTATGTACAGTCCAGACCAAAAGTTTGAACACACCTTCTCATTCAAAGAGTTTTCTTTATTTTCATGACTATGAAAATTGTAGAGTCACACTGAAGGCATCAAAACTATGAATGAACACATGTGGAATTATATATGGAATTATATACATAACAAAAAAGTGTGAATCAACTGAAAAATCTCATATTGTAGGTTCTTTAAAGTAGCCACCTTTTGCTTTGATTACTGCTTTGCACACTCTTGGCATTCTCTTGATGAGCTTCAAGAGGTAGTCACCTGAAATGGTCTTCCAACAGTCTTGAAGGAGTTCCCCGAGAGATGCTTGGCACTTGTTGGCCCTTTTGCCTTCACTCTGCGGTCCAGCTCACCCCTAAACCATCTCGATTGGGTTCAGGTCCGGTGACTGTGAAGGCCAGGTCATCTGGCGCTACACCCCATCATCACTCTCCTTCTTGGTCAAATAGCCCCTGATGCCTTCAGTGTGACTCTACAATTTTCATAGTCATGAAAATAAAGAAAACTCTTTGAATGAGAAGGTGTGTCCAAACTTTTGGTCTGCACTGTATGTACAGTATGCGAGTAATTATATAATTTGCAAGAACAAAAATTGAACAAAAACATATGTGAGGAATAATGTAAATGCCTATATATTTCCTAGTACATAAGTGTGCTAGTATGTATGAAGGGATATATTTAAGTAAATAACTATTAAGTATTCAAGTAAATATGTTAAAATTAGGTACATAAGTATGTAAGTAAATAAATAAAATGCACATATTTATTATACATACTAATATGTAAGTATTTTTGTAAGTTTATATGAAAGTTATGTTAATTTGTTACATAAGTATGAATAGGTATGTATGCTAGAAGAAAATGAAGTATGTAAGTATGTTAATATGTATGTAAGTAAATAAGTACATTTGTATATTAGCAAGTACTTGAATTAGTATGTAAGTATATATGTGAGTATAAATAAGTATCTAAATGCATGTATGTAGTAGTATAGAAGTATGTTAGAATGCATATAAGTACATCTGTAAAGAAATAATTTTGCTAGTATATATGTGAATATGTATGTAGTTATATGTTAGAACAAATTCAGGTACATAAGTATGTTAGTAAGTAAGTAAGCGAGTATGTACTTATCTATAGATGTAATATTACAGTAATTAAATGTTAGTAAGCATTTAAATGTTGAGTAAAAATTGTTCATCACAAAAGTTTTATAAATAACTGTAATGTTAGCATTAATTTCACAGTTGTCGAGGATGCAAATGTGACACAGGTGTGTGTGTGTGTGTGTGTGTGTGTGTGTGTGTGTGTGTGTGTGTGTGTGTGTGTGTGTGTGTGTGTTATTTTTAGAAAAAGGATCTAAGCTAAAGCATCATTTCCCAGCAAACAAGAGAATTCTAGAGTACTGTTGTTAGTAGCGTGTATCCGTGCATGTTACAAGCTAAATATTATCTTTGTGGTTGACATGCAGTTTTAACAACATTCGTTTTTGCCAATTGTGATCGAGCTGATAATTCACTGATCGCACCGAGTCATACTCTGTTTCATAGTTTTGCAGAATGTCTTGCCTACTTATTTAGTATTAAGTATTTCATTAAATCGTAATGTGTCAATATGTAAGTGACTGTATGCATACTAACATAATTACATACTTAGTAATAAGTAATGAGGCATGCACTTAAATGATACATAATTATGTAAGTATATTAAGATAAGTAAGTACTTGAGAAAGTACATAAGTATGTATAAAAGTATGTTTGTAAGAAAGTAAGTGTGTTAGTGAGTAGTACAGTACTGAGTAAATACTAAGTGCATAATATGCAAATACGCTGTTAGTAAGTATGTAAATATTATTAAGTACTGTATGTATGTATGTCAGTAAATATATTAGACCAAAATAAAGTTTCTAAGTAAGTCATTATCTAAGAATGCATGTACATATCTATAAATGTACTTCTACACACATATGTTAATATTTCAGTTAATATGTAAGTAAATTCCCAAGGAAGTAAATTAATATGTATGCATGTAAATAAGTATGCAAGAAGGAAATAAATTAAATAAGTATGTTATTAAATGTAAATCAATATATAAATATTTATATTTGTAATAGAACATAATTATGTTAGTAAGTTTGTATGGAAGCATGAGATAAGTAAGAAGGTATAAAGTGTGTGTGTATGTACTTATGAAAATACTTCAGAAGTGGAGAATTGAGTAAAATCTTTATTTAATCAATGAACCAATTAAATTATTTACTAATGAACTAACTATGACAAACTAGTGCAAAGTAAACAGCATTGTTTTTGTTCATTTTGTTTATAGTCACTGTCCAAAACCAAACACGGTAAAGTGTGTTTGTGTGCGTGTGTGTGTGTGTGTGTGTGTGTGTGTGTGTGTGTGTGTGTGTGTGTGTGTGTGTGTGTGTGTGTTTTCTGTGTGTAAATATAAGGCAGTAGGCACATAAGTTGTATGTAATGTAATCACAACGTTGGAAGTGTTTTTTTGTTCTCGCCAGATGTGTGTGTGTGTGTGTGTGTGTTTGTGTGTGTGTGTGTGTGTGTGTGTGTGTGTGTGTGTGTGTGTGTGTGTGGTGTGTTTGTGTGCGTGTGTGTGTGTGTGTGTGTGTGTGTGTGTGTGTGTGTGTGTGTGTGTGTGTGTAGGTTTTCTGTGTGTAAATATAAGGCAGTAGGCACATAAGTTGTATGTAATGTAATCACAACGTTGGAAGTGTTTTTTTGTTCTCGCCAGGTGTGTGTGTGTGTGTGTTTGTGTGTGTGTGTGTGTGTGTGTGTGTGTAAATATAAAGCAGTAGACACATAAGTCTTATTGAATGTAATCACACAACGTTGGAAGTATTTTTTTGTTCTCGCTAGGTGTGTGTGTGTGTGTTTGTGTGTGTGTGTTTGTGTGTGTGTGTGTGTGTGTGTGTGTGTGTGTGTGGAAGTGTTTTTTTGTTCTCGCCAGATGTGTGTGTGTGTGTGTGTGTGTGTGTGTGTGTGTGTGTGTGTGTGTGTGTGTAAATATAAAGCAGTAGACACATAAGTCTTATTGAATGTAATCACACAACGTTGGAAGTGTTTTTTTGTTCTCCCCAGGTGTGTGTGTATGTGTGTGTGTGTGTGTGTGTGTGTGTGTGTGTGTGTGTGTGTGTGTGTGTGTGTGTTCAGAGTGTTTACTGTGTTACTATGTCAAGCACGCTGACATTTATAATGAGTGTTGTTTGAAATGTTGAACATTTATTGTGCTTTAATATTCCAGAACCTCCCCGTAGTTTCCTGAGGGATCGTAGGAGCGATCAGAATCGCAGTGTGTGTTGTTTGAACAGGACGCGGCGACGCTGGAAACGCAAACACGGTCAATTCTATAGAAGCTCCGTCGTCGCCGAATTGTTCCGTGGAGGTGAAGGTGTAGCTGCTCTTCCTCCTCATGTCATCTGCTCTACTTCCTGTGTGCAGTCTTCAAGACGTTTTTATAACGTTTTATTACTGTACGTGAGAATAACCAGGCCTCAGGGTCTTTACCTGGAGGCTTCATGGAAATATAGAGGGTTAAGAAACATCTCAAAAAGTCTTCGCTGAGCGACGGCTCGCTGTAAAGTGAAAATAAATAAGTATTTAATTATTTATTTAAGACTTGAGAGTTTGGTGTGTTAGAGAGATTGTGAAAGTGTAAGTGTGAGAAAGTGAAAGTGTGTGAGTGTGCAAGAGTGTTGGACAGTGTTTAAGTGTGTGTGAGTGTGTAAGAGTGTAAGTGTGTGTGTGTGTGTGTGTGTGTGTGTGAAAGAGAGAGAGAGAGAGTTTGTGAGAATGTGCTGCAAATTTTAAATAAAAAATCAAATGCATGTAGCTTTTCTGACACACTTTGACTTTTCACACACACTGTACTGTCAAGAAATCAATAACTCTACACAGGTGTGTGTGTGTGTGTGTGTGTGTGTGTGTGTGTGTGTGTGTGTGTGTGTGTGTGTGTGTGTGTGTGTGTGTGTGTGTATGTGTGTGTGTGTGTGTGTGTGTGTGTGTGTTCTCTGGATGAATGAGATTAAACCTGGAAAAATCCAGTTCCATTTCCCCGGGCACTAAAAATCTATACTGCTTTGTGGCCTGTATTTGGTATGTTCAGTTACCTTATCACACACACACACACACACACACACACACACACACACACACACACACACACACACACACACACACACACACACTGTTTTCCCCCTTTAAAGAGTGAAGGGTTTATCACTGGTTGTCATGGCGACATTCATTTAGAGAGACAGAGCAAGTGAAAGAGAGGCAAATGTTAGAATTGTATTGAGTGTAAAAAGCGGTGTAATTTTTATCCATTTATAGTTACATGTGATCACTTACATTACAGCAGCTATAAAGTCTTGTTCTATTAACAGACCTCGATTTTAAGACGCATCTCGTGTGAACTGATATATAGTTATAGTTATATAGTCTTGTATCTCCTGGGAGAAGAAGCTGGACCTGAACCTGGTGTGAACGTCCCTTTATCTCCTGCTGGATAGGAGAAGGTTGAACAATGTTTGTCAGGGTTTAGGATCAGGATCAGGGATTTGGTTTTCGTCTCAGAAGCTTGTTTCTTTCTTTCCTTTACTGCAGTAAATCTAGCAGAAAAAAAGATCAGATTTATCACACACATACAGATGATTACAAATCCTTCACCCTGTGGTTGTGTGAGTGTTTACACGAGAGAGCTGGAGTGTTCAGATGTTCTCCAGCTTCAGAGTATAATTGCCCCTCCATGGTGTCATTGTGGTGCAGATGAAGGGCGCTGTGGATTCGTGTGGCTTAGTGTGGCTTCGTGTGGATCGTCTCCTCCTGATTCATGTCTTTCTCTCTTTCCCCCTCGTGCCTCACTGCACCTGAACTCGAGAGGCTTTCATTAGACATTCATGAAGCAAGCACAAGGGCAGAAACACGCATACACACAAACACACACACACACACACACACACACACACACACACACACACCCACACACACACACACATTACACAATGACACACACACATTACACAACGACAGCACGTGTTGCAGCACGTCTCTTATCATTGTTCTGTGGTAAAACGTTCTTTGTGTGAATTTTTTTTTTCTCGATGGTGAAATTTGATGTTACAACAGAGAACAATAAACACTTACAGTGAGCAGGATCAGGATTACCCAACGCTAATGAAGGAGATATCTATCTATCTGTCTGTCTGTCTGTCTGTCTGTCTGTCTGTCTGTCTGTCTGTCTGTATGTCTGTCTGTCTGTCTATTAATGGTTATACATGAAGCTAGCTTGTCTGGACACCAGAGGTGCGAGTATGAATGAGGAAAGGCAGAAATAAGGTCAATACAAGTCTGTGTGTGTGTGTATGTGTGTGTGTGTGTGTGTCTGTGTGTCTGTGTGTGTGTGTGTTAACCAAATAATTGGTGATAACCTCTAGGTTTCAGTCAACGTGACTGAGATTAATAGTAGCATTACACGTTCCGCACGTTTAAAACGTCTGTATTAATCCTGCATGAGACAACGGTTCTGCTTCAGAACTGAACGTTTAACTGATCTGAGGTCAGTGAGAAGAGCCTGAACTTCATACACTTTCTCAGCGCTCAGCTCACAGAACTGATCCGGAGTCAGCTGTGTGCATCAATCACTGATTATAGATCAGACATTCAGCTCTGAATCTGGGTTCAGGAAGCTTTCATCTCTCTCTCTCTCTCTCTCTCTCTCTCTCTCTCTCACACACACACACACACACACACACACACACACACACACACACACACACACACACACACTTTAACCAAGCAATAAAAACACAAAAATTACAGGATGATTAATAGCTATTGACTTTATTTGTTTTTTATCAGTATCATGATGCTTATGTTTTAATGGGATCAATGTGTTTTACAAGGAATTAACAAATAAACAAACAAACAAACAAACAAACAACAATACCAAATAAATAAGCAAATAAATCCCCATCATTTCCAAACGCCTGAACATTTTTACAAAAACGAGCATTTAATGAGAAACCTATGCGTTTATTATTAAAACTCTGATCAGACGTGTGTCCTGCAGGTGACAAAACTGTACTGTGTATCAGATAAATACAGTAGAACAGGATGAATGTGAGAATTGTTTGTTTTTTGTTTGAACATTAAACACCAGAGAACAAATGAATTAGGTTTGCTTTTCAGACTCAGGCCTGCTCTCACGCCACCACACAGCAAACTCAGGATCTGAACTTTACTTCACCTTAACGACTGAAAAGCTGGTCACACCTCAGCCCTCACTCTTCCCCTACCTGAACATGGGCCAATGTAACTACACTGTAACTACAAAAGTATTTGGACACCTGACTTCTCCACACATATGTGGTTCTTCACCAAACAAAGCACAAACTTGGATACACAAAAGTTTACAGGACGTCTCTGGATGCATGAGCATGACATTTTTCATTTACTTGATCTAGGAGACCCAAATCTGTTCCAGCATGATGATCCCCCTGTGCCAAATCCAGCTACATGGAGATCTGCTTTACATGGGTTGGATTTGGTGGAAGATCTCCTAATATAGAGCTCCATCCATATTTTACAAATTTGGGAAGAATTCTTTAAGCTGATCACAACCCAGGCCTCCTCACAATATCTCTTCTACATCAGTACCTGACTTTACTAACACACTTGTGTCTGGATGAATTTACACAAATCTCCTCAAAATCTAGTGGAACATCTTCCCAGAAGAATGGAGCTCATTAAAAGAGAAAATGAGGACTAAATGTGGAATGGGACACTAAAAAATTTTTTAAAAGCTTCACGGATGCATTTAATAAAACCCATCTGTAGCTGTAACTCGTCTTCACTCGTCCTCGCTCGACCTGACCTGGCTCGAGGGCTTTTTCTACAAATGTAGGTCAAAACCACAGATGACCTCTAACAACAAAAGTCGCTTTCAGACGTCGGCTGAAGCTCTTATCGTGTTTTCAGCGGTAGAAAAAAACCCTTGACCTCGTGCTGAACGAGTCTCAGCTCTGAGCTGGAACAGGTGATATCACCTATTTTCATTACGATACGATACTTTCAACACCAGTATCGCCGATATCGATACCCGATACCATGCAGATACTCATTATTAATATTAAATTGACTGGACTGGTTTTCTTATTTGTTACAATATTTAAAAAAATTATTAATTATTTGAATATATATAGTTTTTGTGTAGGAATAAAAGGAAGTTGTCATTTGACTAATGGAAATAAAGTGATAATAAAAGAATGTATAAGTTTGTCTCTTATGATTGTAAGTTTGTCTATAATGAGTGAGACAGAGGCAACAATAGCAAGAAAAACCTCCCCGAGGTGGCATTAAGAAGAAACCGTCAGAGGAACCAGACTCAAATGAATGTCATCCATGCTTTAAAAAAAAGCAATTTATAGCAAACGCAACCTTTTCCAACACATGTGGTGAATCGCTTTCTTTAGAAAAGTATTCCATTAAATGTCTTTTATGAACAATCAAACTTTTTAAAATTTGCCTCATTAAATGCAAAATGCTACAAGCATGTCTCCACAGCAGATCATCCGTCTCTACACCCCCCTGTCCTCTACATCTGTCTCTTTCACATCATCTACCTGCATGTCTTCCCTCACCACATCCATAAACCTCCTCCTTGTTCTTCCTATTTTTCTCCTTCCTGGTGTCTCCATCCTCAGCATTCTCCTACTGATATACCCCATGTCCCTCCTCTGCACATGTCCAAACCATCTCAATCTCACCTCCCTCACCTTGTCTCCAAAACGTCCTACATGCGCCGTCCCTCAAATAAACTCATTTCTAATCATGTCCATCGTCATCACTCCCAACGAACATCTCCGCATTTTATTTCTGGTATTATTACTATTATGATTATTATTATATGTTTATATCGATCATATTGTTTTAAAGGTGTGTGTGTGTGTGTGTGTGTGTGTTGTAGTTGGAGGTGTGTTGGTGTGTGTTTAACTTTTATAATCTTTTGTTTGAACACTGAGGCACACACCCACTTCATATTACTGCCCCCCCTCTCTCTCCCTCCATCCCTCCCTCCCTCCCTCTCTCTCTCTCTTCCCCTCTCTCTCCCTCCACCGCTCTCCCCCCCCCCCTTCTCTCTCCCCCTCCCT
>MU562415.1:7281279-7288779 GCA_024362625.1 Silurus asotus
GTGTGTGTGTGTGTGTGTGTGTGTGTGTGTGTGTGTGTGTGTGCAACTTGTAGCTTATTGCTCGGAAAGGAAGTTGCTAAAAGATTAGCACTTCCAGACCACCAGGGGGTGCCATTATATAAAAAAAACTCATTACACTCCCAGGTTGTGGTTGTATAAAGTATAGAAACTTGAGTATTGAAGCATTTTATTGCTCTTAATTCTGTTACTAACATACGAAGATCAGGACGTTGCTGTAATCACAAAGAGAACACGTTTATGTGGACCGGACAAAAATCCTCTAAAAAAAACCCTAAAAAATAACAAAAAACCCAAACGATAAGATGAAAGTAAGAGTTTGAACACGTTCTTGGTTATGGGTAATTAGTTTCTAATCAGCTAGCAAATATCTAGAGAATGTCACATTGCTAGATTGTTAGTATTTGCTGTAAAAATGTAATATGGTATTATATAAGTTGATATTTAAACCTGAAAAATGAACAGTTTCTGTTTGGAGATTTTGTCATAAATCACAATGTATTAAACTGTTCATACGTGCAAGTAAAGAAGTGTTCATTCTGTTCATTCTTGATTAGAAATAAATAAAGAACGGTGTGTGTGTGTGTGTGTGTGTGTGTGTGTGTGTGTGTGTGTGTGGTGGGGATCAGGAGGCCGAGGCAGTTCTGTAGATAATGTGTATAACTAATCCCCAGTCTGTAAGTTTCTCTTTTGTATTTCGAGTCTTTGTAGCTGAAGTTGAATAACTTCTGTATTTGGTTTGGTGTGTCAGTGAACCTTGATTTTTTGGAGACATTTTTATGAGTGTTTTAGTTTTTTTTTTTTTTAAGGACTTTAAATAAGCAGTTACAATCTATCGACCTCCATGGGTGAGAGACGTCTCCATGACGACAGACAGGCATCTCGGGGACAGAAATGTAAATGAAAAATGTTCATGAATGCACTGATTTTGATTTCATACTGACAGCTTTCCACGATGATCAGTTGAAGGTACACACTGATTATAGTTTTTGTTTGAGCTTTTTCTTTATAGTTCTATATTTTGAGAATATGAGCCCCATTTTGGCTAATTTGCTAATTATGGTTGCAGTGAACTCTTTCTCAGATCAATTATAATTATTAAATTACTTGCTCATTGTTTATGCATATTTATTTATTTATTTATTTCAAATTGTTGATTTATTATGATAATTTGAAATGCATATTTATTTATTTTTTTTGCAAAATTGATCTAAAAACAGATCAAAACAGGAATCCTAGCAAAAACTGTGCTGAAGCTGAAATAAATCGAATAAAAAGCCCGTTCCTGAGCTGAAAGGTTTCACAGCATCAAGTGCAAAACGAACGCATTAACTTCATCTCGCAGCTGTAACCCCGAGCTCCAATTACTGCAAATAAATAAATAAACAAATAAATATACGCATTCTGTATCAAACTGAAGCGAAACGGATGGATGCGCGTTCCCTCTGCTCCCTGATTAGACTATAAATTGGCCTGAAATCAGACACACACAAAGGTTATGCGCGTACATTCCCGGGAATCTGTTTCTGTAGGGAAGATCATGTTTAAGCAACAAATGCTGGATCACAAATCTTCTTCTTACACAAAGATCAACCAGAATACACACATTTCTGATTCCCATTAAAAAATACCAGGTTGAAGTTTGAGGTTTAATGATGTTAATTATGAGCTGTACAGTAACTGTTTACCTTCTAAACTCCGTGAATTAATCATTTCTATGACTCCATATGAGCTGAATATGCCATAGGAGGTGTAATGAGTGAATAAGTGTAAAAGATGTTTTGGTTTTGTTTTGTTTTTTTTGTTTTTTTACCATGGCAACCAGATCTAACCCTCAAAGTGTTCTGTAAGAGATGTGTTCACACTGAAGGCTTTGAAGTCTGGACTGAACCACCTTTTATTCTTCAGTATGTGTTCAAAGCAGAAGAGAAGAGAAGAGAAAAAACACACAGAGAGAGAGAGAGAGAGAGAGAGAGAGAGAGAGAGAGAGAGAGAGAGAGAGAGAGAGAGAGAGAGAGAAAGAGAAATAATTAAATGTATTGTAGTATAATGTAATCTACAGAAGTATTTACCCCCTGATGAACTTTCTGTAAAAACAAGTGTTTCATTCATCAATTAGTTCATCCATTCAGCTGTCCATCCATCCATCCATCCATCCATCTATTCATCGATCCATCCATCCATCTATCCATCCATCCATCCATCCATCCATCCATTCAACCCTCCATTCAACCCTCCATCCATCCATCCATCCATCCATCCAGCCATCCATACAAACATTTAACCCTCCATCTATCCATCCATCCATCCATCCATCCATCCATCCATCCATCCATCCTTCCATTGATCCATCCATCCACCCATCCAGCCATCCATCCAGCCAGCCATCCATACATACATTTAACCCTCCATCCATCCATCCATCCATCCATGCATCCATCCATCCATCCATCCAGCCATCCATACATACATTTAACCCTCCATCCATCCATCCATCCATCCATCCATCCATCCATCCATACATACATTTAACCCTCCATCCATCCATCCATCCATCCATCCATCCATCCATCCATGCATCCATCCATCCATCCATCCATCCATCCATCCAGCCATCCATACATACATTTAACCCTCCATCCATCCATCCATCCATGCATCCATCCATCCATCCATCCATCCATCCATCCATCCAGCCATCCATACATACATTTAACCCTCCATCCATCCATCCATCCATCCATCCATCCATCCATACATTTAACCCTCCATCCATCCATCCATCCATCCATCCATCCATCCATCCATCCATCCATCCATCCATCCATTCAACTATACATCCATTTAACTATCCATCCATCCATCCATCCATCCATCCAATAATTCAACTCATTTATTCAGTCTATTTATTCATCAATCCCACATATACAAATTCATGAAAAAAATCAGTGAATCAGGTAATTTTTACATTTATAAGATGGTGTGTGTGTGTGTGTGTGTGTGTGTGTGTGTGTGTGTGTGTGTGTCAGTAGCGTCCTCCGCTGTAGATTTAATACACAGCCTATCATCTATTGTTCTATTATTTGAAAATACGACTCATTGTTTTCATGTTTATTATTTTAAAATAACAAATGTATACAATTAAAACTATTCTAATTTAAATTCAGATTTTTACACTCAGTACATTTAATACTTTTGTCTCATCTTTCACAGCTTCCCCACCTCGATTCATCACAAGGGTCTCGGTGGAAAATCTTGTTGTCTAGTTAAAAAAAATAATCAATCAATTAATCAATCAATCAATCAATCAATCAAAGCAATTAATTAATCATCTTGACAGAAATATAAAAAACATAAGACATATAAAACAAAATTACAATAAAAAACAATATTTTTTGCAAAAGTTTATTTTTTGGGGGAAAATTGATGAATATTGATTATGTTTATGCTTCTAAATAAATTTGTTATAAATAATTGACAAAATGGCTGTTAAGGAAACCAGAAGATGGATCCATTCGCTTCCTGAAGCCCCGGCGCTACTTATCCTCCTAACAGTGCCCTTTTTCCTGCAGTCTGCAAAAAAAAAACAGGATAAGGACCGATACAGAAATCTGTATAAGGACAACTGTGTGAAATTATTTACAGAAGAGGGAAGTTGTAGAAACTATGATGCATGAACAAAGTGTTGTGAATTCAGACAATAGATCTACTGCTGAACTCTGGATCCTGATTGGCCAGAAGGTGTAGATTAATTCTCTATAACAGCAGCTCTGATTGTAATACAATGTTATATTAATGATCTGGTTTCTAAATTATAATAGTATTGTTTTTATGACTGATTTGTCCTGCAATGATCTTAGGGTGATAAGTATCATACTTGCAACCAGATATGAAGTTCAAATCTACAACCTTTTGGTGTAAACAGCAACCCCACAGACCGGGCAGGTCTTTTTTCGTTTATCTTTATTTTAGATGATTTTAAAGCTGTGTTTTCTAAACTGGGATGCTGGAACACACCACAGGAAACGGTAAAAATATTGGGTATCTTAAACTGTACACACATATCAAAACACGTGTAAAACAGATATCAAAGCATGTGCTCGACCCTGATTGGTGAATCGCTGCGTGTTTGTTGACCAGTTACGTTTTTATTCTCATAAACAAAAATCATTTCACAAAATCAGCTATGTTTTAACTTTTTTTGGAATGGAAGCGTTTCTGTTTTTTCTTCCCTGTAAAACTCACCTGAGATGAGTGTGATTTGGCAGCTGAAATGGCCTGAGGTGGAAAATAGTTTGAAGATGTAACTGCTATTAATTCTTTTCTGTACATTTTGAATTGTTAACAAGGAAGAGGTATTCGTTATTTCACAGTGAATAGAATTATTTATCTTCCAGGTGCTGTTACAGAGAAGGTCTCGATCTTGATTCCAGGAATAACTGATCACATGATCTGTCATATGTGAAGGGAGTTCACAGAGCAGAGTATGTGTTTCACCACAATTCACTTTACTCTCATGGTTATTGGTAATGTTTACCAGATGTGCACCTGTGAAGAGACATGTGCAGGTAAGTGCTTGAATAAAAAAAAATAGCCTTTAAGAACTGTTAGAAGACTATTTAGACTTTGATTACTGACACCTGTGAGTCAGCAGCTGGAAATGTGTGAAGAAGGAAATAAATGCATCCCGATTAGATAAGACGCAGAGGTGACAGGACTTGCTACTCACTTGCGTAGGTGGTGAACAGGAAGATCATGGTGAGAAACGCAGCTGCGTGCATGGTCTCTGTATTCGCAAAACTTGAATGGAAGCACAATGAAGTAAAAAATATTCTCCAATCCGTATAGAAAGTAAAAAAAAAATCCTGACTTCATTTGCAACTGTGTAAGACTTCTTAAAAACACTTTAAAACTGTACAAAAACCTCTATCGCTGTCTAAAACCCTCTAGAGCAGGTGTGCCCAATCCGTCGATCGCATGCCATTCGAAAAAGTCTGACTTGAGTGCAATCCATTAGAGTATATATTTACTACACTTGGAATAAACATATATTTAGCTTTTTTTTTTATGTATTTAGATCGTTTTGACTTTTAAAATTAGCTCAAAAGCTGAAAAAGTGTTGGCAGTCCTGCTGTAGAGCATGTAGAGCTCTTTAACCAGGGGTCCACGACCCCTAGGTGGTCTGCGGCGGTACTGCAGGGGGTCCACTAATTAATTTTTAATCACAATTTCTTTTTTATTTATTTTTTATTACACCAAAGTTTTAAATCTCGGGTTCATGTAAATGTATAATTGTCCATTTAATAATAAAAGAAAAATGTCTGAAACTGTTGAAAACCGTGTTCAAGTTAATAAATGGCAAAAAATATGTTAATGATGCATAAATCTTTTGAAAATATATGAAAATGTGCAACAACATTGTTCTAATTGTCTCAACATAACATAACTTAGGTAATATGATTGTTTTCTATTAATATCAGTTCCAATGTTTGACACATTTTGTATCAGAGGGTCCCTGCCCCATGTCTTTTTCACCTAAGGGGTCCTTAACTTAAAAAAAAAAAAAACATTGAAGACCCCTGCTCTAGAGTCTAAAACAATCCTGAAATTCTCTCTGTGAAGGTGATCCCTCTAAAATATAGCATCCACCATCAGAGTGTTTGCAGACAACGTGCCGTGTGGTGCGTCGCTCAGTCCGTAGTGTATAACTGCATATTCAAACCGATTAGTAAATTAGCTGAAAAGCTGCATCTTTTCTGCAGTAAAGAAGAGAAATCCTGTATTCACCTGCAGATCCTGAGCATCTGAAAAATCTCAGCCTGACTGTGTCTCCTCTTATATTGCTGACTCGGCTTTATCACTTGATTTGTGATTCTTATCTCTGTCACTGCATGGTAGTGTGCTGTGTTATGCAGGTGTGGTGTTGATAAATGCATCCTTTATTCAAAAAGTAAAGTAAACAAAACAGAATGCAACGACCTGCAAATCTCATGAAGCCATATTTTTTATTTACAAAATACACAACATTCCTCTGCTAAAACTTCAGCAACTGATCTCTTCTTTTTGATGATGATTGCATTCTGCTTTTATTTACATTCTACACCACGTCCCACTTTTTTGGGATTGTGCTTGTAAATGATAAACAGATGTTTTGCATGCCGGTGAGAGCCGATTATCTTATTTATTGAGCAGATTAATTGAACGGATCTCTGAGTACAGATACAGACATGTTAAGAATCTTAGCAGCTATTCCTTTGGCATTCACAGAAATGTGAAATTTATCTTGGCGAGACCTCAGCAGGCTGTGACAGGTCTAAACAAATTCACCAGAAATTCACCTAATGTTCTGTTTATACGTTTAAGCTACAGTTCAGCGCAGGTCACAGATCTACAAAAAATGCTACAGTTTTTTTTTGTTTGTTTTTTTTACTGTCCAGAGAACACATTGAGCAAAAAAACAAAAACGAATATTTCATCAGCAATTTACTAAGAATTCACTGTTTGTGTGTTTACTGGCCGAGTAGCTAAAAACCTGGTCCTAATTGAATTGAAAGTATTGTATAACAGTGATTAGAGACAGTGAGAAACGAGAGAGATTTCTGTAGAACCCTCTGTTACTGTGTTTAACCTGAGTAGATCCTTTACAGCTATGTAGAACCCATGGAGAACCCTTTAATGTAGAAACCTCTACAGCTGTGTGGAACAGGTGTAGAACCCTTTACATCTCTGTAGACCTCTCTACATCTGTGTAGAACTCTTTATACCTGTGCAGAAACTTCATAGAACCCTTTAAAGCTATGTAACCCCATGTGGCAAGTAAAGGACCCTCTACAGCTGTGAGGAACCCCCTGTACATCTGTAGAACACTTTATATCTGTCTGGAACATTATAGAGTTTTGAAGAACCTGTATAGAGATATATTTGGAGAACTTGTGTTAGAAAGCTTCACGGTTGTATAGAACCCTCCATAGCTGTGTGAAGTCATTTGAAGGTATGGAGAACTCTTTATAGCTGCACGGAACATGTGTCAAACTGTTTATAGTCCACATCGTTACTGATGATTCCATTTGCAGCAGAGAAGATAGTCGGACCGGATCTACAGGAGCTACCAGGAGCTCCAGGGTGCTGTCCAGACAGGTCCAGAACTACAAACGTATTGTATATAAAAATAGCAGATCATCTGACAGATGATGGGATACTGTAATCAGATCAGCAGAACTTGTCATGTCTGCATAATTCTTCTTCTTCTTTCGGCTGCTCCCATTAGGGGGCGCCACAGCGGATCATCCGTCTCCACCTATACATCTGCCCCTTTCAAACCAAGTCTACAGAACTCCACATAACACTCATTTATGCAATATATTCCACAACTGATTCGTCTGATGATTCAACTGATTCGTGATTCAACTGATTCGAATGATTCAAATGATTCAACTGATTTGTCGGCGAACATGCGTGAGGGTGAGGGATCTCAACAATCTT
>MU562415.1:7291279-7301493 GCA_024362625.1 Silurus asotus
ATGACGCATTACAAATAAACATTTACCAGAAAATGAGAAATGAATGCACATGGTTTTAGTGCTGGTCCTAAACTTCCAGGAAAAAAGAAGTAAAAACATTACAGATGAAGGTGTAGTTCGTATTTTGGAGGACAGGGATGCATATAAACCATCCATCTTCCATCATCTTCAATCCTGGTCAGTGCAATAGAACCATAACACCTGCACTTAATTCTGTACATCTAACGGTGGTTAATTTTTTTAAAAGCCACGCAAGCTTCTAATTTACACGAACCAATCAACCATGTGATCTCCTGATCTTTCTGTACTTTTCTCTAAATCCTTCACAGCTTGATTTTATATCCCAGAATCTAAAACAAGCAGCAAACCTGCTGTTAATGAAAGCAGGAAACATATCCATTTGTTTCCTGTAGAGCAGCCGTGGTTTATACCTTCAGACCGGACTTTGTCCGACCGTTCAGTTTTTTCTTTAATACAGTCTGCAAAAATAAACAGAAAAACACTGTTATCATTTACAAAGACAACAGAGTCTTATAGAATTTACTGGAGAGCATCTGAGGATCTCACACCTCCAATACCTCCAGTCATTGGTTATTCTGAAACCTACCTGACACATGAAGGTTGCTATTGTTGAACCCATGGTCTGAGTCAGCTTTCACTTTACAGGTGTAAATGGCGCTGTTGTTTGGGTGCACATTATAAATTGTCAGCACTAACTTCTGATCATCGACGTATTCGCACTTGGTACCTGGAAGCACCTTTTCAGTGTCCTTATAACTGCAGAGTTCCTTCAAATCCTTTGACCAGTAATAATCTTTCAGAGACAGATTATCTTCGATGCTGCATGTCAACATAACCTTATCACCGCACTCCGCATTCACAAACTGTTCAGTCTTCACGCTTATCAAAGCGAAACCTGGAAAGAGATGTGAAAAAATTAAAAATAATATGTAGATCATCAGTGAGAACTTTTAGACTACCGGTTCAAAATCCAGCTCTGAAGGAAGACCCTAATCAAACTCCAGGGTAATGAGATTTCTACCAGGTTTATAGAAGATTAAAGAAATCTGTATAATGATGTGTAGATGGATGGATGGATGAATAGTGAAATATTAATGGATGAGGTTAGATGATTTTATAAAGATGGAAGGATGAATGGATGGATGGAGAGATTTGGATGATATGGAATGATGGAAGAATCTGAAGAATCTTATTCATTCTTTATCACCACAGTATCTGTGTGAAGCTGCTTTGAGACGAGGTTCATTGTTAAAAGCGCAATACAAATAAACATGAAACAAATGACATGTGGATAGATGGATGGATAGATGAACGGATGTGCTGCTGGATGAATGGATAGAGAGATGAGTGAGTGGATAAATGAATAATAATTGGATGGATAGGTGAATGAATGGATGGATGGATGTTAGAGAATGGTGGAATATTCATATATAAATGTTAAAAGGTTGGAGGAATTTTTATATTGATGTGTGGATCGATGGATGGATGAATGGATTTAAGTTTGGATGAATAGATGGATAGCTGTATGGAGGTATGTATGTATCGATGGACACATTTTTTATAACTGGATATGCTGGTTGGAATGAAATGAGGGATGGATAGACAAATGGATGGATGGATGGTGCAGCCTGTCTTTTGGCAAAATTGTGTAATATCTCGTTTTAAACCCTGTGAGTATAAACTCAGATGAGTAAAAAGAGCAGGTTATACTTTATTATTCATCCCTTAGACGTCCATGCATACACAGGTGGACCCAGGTGGGTTTTTTAAAGTATAAATTCATGTCATTTTACAACATGCAACCTTGATAAGATCTACACCTCAAAGTTACGCATCAAATCCGGTTGTTTACCGTATTTGCAGCAAGAATTTTCCCATGCATGAGAAGTTAAAGGTGGTGTGTGAGGACGTCGAGTGTAAACATCTGGAGTAACATTAACACTGCGAGTATTTACCTTGAGGCCTTTTATATTTTTCAAAGAATGAGGAAGTGACCTTTAAGTAAACAGTGACTCCTAAAATAAAGGTTTGATGAATAAGATAACAGATGTAGAGCAAAGTCTTTCTTACTCGTGTTGGCGGTGAGCAGGAAGGTCACGATGAGAAACGCAGCGGTTTGCATGGTCTCTGTAGAAACAAGCCTGTGAGGAAACAGAGCAGAATCCAGTTCTGAATGAAAGACTTTTATAACTTTATCGTGTTTGCGATGTCATTCAGTGCAGCTACAGATTTAGAGCTTTATCTCTAGCACTGGATCTTGAACTTTAAACCCGGAACCCGATTAAGAATGAATATGATGTTTATGTGTCAGTGTGTGAATTAAATAAGTACGAAAAATATCATTATCCAAAAAAAGATTAAAAGACTACAATTCAGTGCATTCAATAAATAATCACTATATAATACAAAGTCAACGCACACGTGCATTTTTACACAAATTCATCTTTAAAAATCATTTCAAGATTTAGACACGAAAATGATCATAAGGAACATCGAGCATGTGGAAAAATATCTTGTAATGCTCTGTGAAGAAATTGTTTCTTCCTCAAGGTTTCCTTTGTTTGTTCCTCAGAGGAAACACCTGACTGCAGATTTCACTTTCAGGAATGATTCCAAAAAGAACCTCTTACAAACCAACTTAATAACTCTTAAAATCAAACACGTTACCACCACCTACAAAAGTAATTCCTCTATAAAATAAAACACAGGCATCACGCTGTGTTTGTACCTGATGCTGGATGTGGAGCGTCGTTCAGTCCGTAGTGTAGCACCGGATAATCACATGGAACAAAATGATCCTTCAGGAGATACGTTCAGAAACTTGACACGATCTGACGGCAAGTGCTTATCAGCGATTCACGTGTTGGCCTGTGTCTCCTCCTCTTGTGACTTCCTTGTGCTTTTATAGGTATGTGTCTGAGGCAGAAAGTGAAAGGAAATAACGTGAGGGAAAAAGTTATAGGGGAACCACAGGCGTCATGTGTGGGCAATACACAGGGATCCAGCAAGAATCTCAATGATTAAGACCACACACACACACACACACACACACACACACACACACACACACACACACACACATATATATATATAGTATTCTACATTATTAATACGTCCTTTAGCTTACCACATACATTAGTTTTAAACAATACACTGCGTGTATACACAAAGACTTATATAGACCTCTCCTTATGAAGGTCTGATGTGCAGATGAACACAACACTGAACTGAACTACATCCATTATTCACACAGAGTTCTCCTAGAGTGTGTAAATGATGTGTAAAAGAAGATCAATGACCACGATACACTAAAGTGTCGGGTCAGTGGAGAAGCTTTAGAGGAAGTTATTATTTTGATATCGATGTCTTGAAATGTCTCCTTTTCTTTGATGGAGAAAATGTAGCCCAAAAACCGAAGCTGAAATATTTCCATTTGATGTAAAAGGAAACTTTGTAGGAGTGCAGTGAGATTCTCAGACCTGCTGCAGCTTGCTAAGGGGAGGTTATCGAATTCCACATCGGTGATGGTCTTGAAGCCGCTGCGGGGTGTTTAACACTCAGCTCCTAAACATTTGTCTTCTGATAAGTTTCTAACCGCAATCTCATGTTAAATATGATATGATTCTTATGATAAATACAGAAGTAAATAAATAAATAAACATTTAAACAACCAACCAACCTAATAAATGACTAAATGGATGAATAAACTGTCACAAAACATGCATTCAATCGTTCATAGATCATAGAGAAGTTGAAAAGTGTTTTATTTTTTTTATACCACAGCAACAAAATAGCGATTACACTCTGTTGTATTCATTATTCCTGAAATCAAATGATTTAGAAATGTTTTTAGCAGAACTACAGCATTAGTATTTTATTTTATATGCTGTACTGATGTCAGAGCATCCAAATTCCACATACAGGAAATAAATACCACATAAAAACTCATTTGTATTCATTTATAAACATGATAAGGGCTATGCTATTTGAGTTAGTAATAAAAGTAATAAATAAAAGTACTGTACTCAATTACAGCAACAATCCTATACTATAATAACAGTACAATGTGATACTAATACTGTTAAAGCAATACTATACTATACTATACTATACTATACTATACTATACTATACTATACTATACTATATTATACTATACTATACTATACTATACTATATTATACTATACTATACTATAGAAATACTCTAAAATAAGTATAATGTTATATAATGTAACATAATATACTATAATTAGAGTTTTATGCTATGCTAATCCTAGAGCAGAAATATTATATTATAATAAAAGTACTATACTGTCCACTACTGTACAAATAGAAAATTATTATTATTTTTTTTTTGGAAATTCAATAAAGTATAAAGATTTTAATTTA
Organism: Silurus asotus; assembly: GCA_024362625.1. Taxonomy (NCBI): domain Eukaryota; kingdom Metazoa; phylum Chordata; class Actinopteri; order Siluriformes; family Siluridae; genus Silurus; species Silurus asotus. The sequence goes on from MU562415.1 coordinate 7,295,691, forward strand.
CAAATTTAATTTCAGTTTGTTTTCAATCGTGCAGTATTTGCTCTTTATAGGAAAAAGCATAAAAAACAAAGGTTTAATTGTCCATTTTAATTTAGAGCTGGAGCTGTGTGTGTGTGTGTGTGTGTGTGTGTGTGTGTGTGTATGCACGCGTGTTCATAAAGCCTCTTTTCATACAGATGTGCTTTGATTTTCAGTTCGGAATGGCAGCACGATGACATCGTTCGCTCTCTAATCGACTTCGTTATACGGCTTACAATTGATCAAAGTTCATCTCGCAGCTCCACAGTCGCCATTTATTCTCTGTTTAATTGCTGACAGCCCACATTTACCTCAAACCCCGACCCCCAAACCTCAGGAACGCGATTCGCGTCTCACTCTGGGGTGTGCTTCGTATACATTGAAAGTGTTTGGATTTTCTGTGCTCAGGCCTCGATGGCTGTAAATTCACTCGGGATTAGGATTAAAATCGTGTAAATAGTGTGCAAACACAAATTTCGATTTGAGCTGAATCCTCTTCACCAGACATCTACACATTGGTACAAAAAGTAGTGCAGAATGCCTGCAAAATGACTGGTTGTAAGGGACAGGTCTTGCAGGAACTCCAGAACTGAACCAACCAGGTGCCATTTAGCGGCGTACAACCTCCTCGTGGGGGGAGCCCTGGAATGGAGAATGGTCTCTACTACCTCATTTGCTAGGAACTGCACACCAACAGGGGCCAGCCACAGCTTGTATAACTCTGGGCGAGGGTGACCCAGGGTTCCCCTGCCTGTGAGAGGAGGCCTCCCCCTCTGGCTGAAAGTCTGATCAAGGAACCAGTCGAAAAGGCTGTCTTCTGACCCTTTCAGAACAGCTGGGGAGACCCCCTGCAGCTGTGAATGCTTTCCAAGCAGGTCCGGGTCCCCTCCATCCCCAGTGGGAATGGAAAGAGCCACCCAGTGGAGGGGGACTGCGCTTTGTGTGAGAGCTAACAGTCTTGCCCCCTGTTTTGTTGAGGAGGCGGTGGTTTACACCGCAAGTGTAAACCGCCCTCCCCGAAGCAGGTTGTTCTGAAAGTACCACTGAAATGCCGCCGTGGTCTACTGAAGCTGCGAGCCCCCCGGGACCTTCGGCGCCACTTCGCCTCGGCGAGCGGGACCCACGAAGCGAGGGAGATATAGCCACATACCTACATTGTTAAAAAATGCTACCAGTTGACTCCCTCGAGAGTAGCTTCCTTGTTTGCGCAATGTCAACTGCCAATGACATAATGACTGCCCATTGGCCAGAATTTAACAGGTGATTCAGATCGTGAACAACGCAAAGCGTTCCCGAAGCATTTTCCACGCAGCTCGAGTTCCTTAAAGGGAACCTTGTTTTGCTCTAAACTCTAAAAATCATTTAATTATTATGTAATATCTATTATAATTTGTAATAAACCATTTATGCAGCTGCTTTCCAATTTAAACTTTCTCTCGTTTTAACTCTCTTATTCATCGCCTCACATTCATCCCTTTTCCTGTCTGGACACATCCAAAGACTTGCACCAAACATGCGATTATTAAGTAAAATCTCCTGTTTCTGCCTTTTATTTTCTTTCTTCCAGATTGTAATGGTGAAAGACGACTTTTAGACCTCAAAGAAGCTGTGAAACAGGAAAAAACCAAAACAAAACAGCAGCCGAAAAGGATTTTTTGTGATTTTTCCGCCTTAAGGTTTGGCCACATGCCTAGAAGATGCCTGTTATAGATCCCAGAAACCTATTATCACTCACTCCTCATGAGTCAAAGAGATCTTTTACATACTTATATAACACACACACACACACACACACACACACACACACACACACACACACACTAGTACATGCATACATACATATATACATATATATATATACCCATGGGTTGATCATAGAGTCTTGATGCACCATAGAATTCACAATCCTCACACGAAAGCATATCATTTAATACATTATTATCAGTTCTTTAGTTCTTTAGCTCCGCCCACATTTTTACATTATTAATGATAGTTTTCACTTGAATGAAAATAACATAAATAATAAATTTTCTTCTCATTTTTCATGTAACATTATATATATATGTATATACTTCATTTTGATTAATCTGCTTCCCAGTCACTTTTTTTTCTCAGTTTCTTTATTTCTATGTAAATGTTAAACATGTATTTTTTTGTATCATTTTTCTGTGTGATTCTGCTGTTTTTTGCACAAATTTCTTTTACCTAAAAAATTTCATGTGATAACATGACAATTTTTCATGACTCGTTTATTTTTATGATTATTACCTCCATTTTCCTATGTTTAGTTTTTATTAATAATTAATTTATTTTATTAGATTTCTAATATATAACTGTCCCCTTTTAATCGATTCATTGTTTTTTTTTTTATATTTCTTTCTTTTTTTGAAAATAGTTTTTTCATATTCATGTTGTTACATGACAAGTAAGTTAACAGATGCATCAATCAACAAAGAGAGAGACGTTCACACCAGTTGATATCTCTGTATAAAAATGGAGAGTTCTTTGTAACTGCAGGTCAATAAAATGCGTTTTTAAAAACAATCCTTGTTGGAATTCCTCGTTGCGTAACTCCCCTCATGACTGAACCGTTGAAACAGATCGTTCTGCATTTCTAAAATCTGAATCATTAACCACATAAATCTTTCAGTCCCATTTAAATCCTTTGTCCTGTAAATTTGTGTGTCTCTTAAATTTCTAAGCCCTGTGTTTCAACAAGCTCCTCTGCCCTTTGTTCGCACCGACCTTTCAGGAAACTGGACCTGCTTCCTGCTTCCTACTGCGTACCAAACCATCCATTAAGTAAAGGTCAGAGTTTCACTGGCGACGTTTCTAAAAGCTCTGTCTGTGTCTCACCTCGCTTCAAATCACACCTTCTCAAATGCCACACAGAGGTTCAAGCATTAACGTGTGCACTCAGGGCTTAATTTGGGATGTAACACCCTTAATCTGTTCTACTATAAATTTTAAATCGATCAGCACTGTACCTCAGGACAAAACACCCAAGAACTGGACAGTGAATAAGTGGAAGAAAGTTCTGGGGAGTCCAAATGTTACATTTTTGTCTCTAACAGAAGAACTTGTGTAAGATGGAGAACAGGAGAGATCAGATTGCCTCACCCCCACACTCACACATGGAGGTGGAAGCTTAATGATTGGGGTTGATCTGAAGCAAGGAAGGTTGGAGATTAATTCTGGGTGAAAGGAACCAACATGGCAACCATTCCATACTTTAACACCCTGTGATTCCGCCTGGACTGCGGCATATTGGAACCGAATTCACAAAGAGAAATGAAGTGTCTGAATGCTAAAGGGTGTAAAGTTGTTCTTCAGGCTAATGGAGGATTTTATAATGGAAATAAAGTGGAAAATCTGGACCTTCATAAATTTGTTTGTTCATACTGTTACATCACTGCGTTTGTTGCAAAGAAGCAAAAGGAACATGAATGTTACAACATTCATGAACAATAAAACCCTCACTTTTATTTTTAATTAATGAAGACGTTAATGTCCTGTTAGTGTTAAGAAGATTCTCACACTGGTTCACACACATTCCTTTGTCTGTTTAGTGTATATAGTATATTTATGATGTTAGTATGTAAGGTATACAGGAAGTCTTTATCCGGGCTCACACATCTCCGGCTACTATGTCTTCTTATCCAAAACAGAAAACAGCTTTAGGTCAGGCTTGATCTAACATGTCCACGAAAGGAGTCTCCAGTTACAAAGTCAGTGCTTTGTAACACACAAGATGACAAGCTATGATTTATTTTCTCTTGTAGAAATAAAAAGGTTAGTGAAGGAATGCGTCTAGTCGTATCAAAAATTTATGCTAATGGAACATTTTAATGTAAACCTAGATGATAAACAGGATCCTAAACATTTAAAGCTCTCAGCTCTCATCTAAATGCTGCCAGTTTGTGTGTGTGTGTGTGTGTGTGTGTGTGTGTGTGTGTGTGTGTGTTTAGCTAAACCCAGTTTTAGCCATCTTTAGCAATGCTAGCATCGTCTGAAAACATTAGAATAAAGCAGAGTTTCAGCATACTCTCATGCTAGCTGCTTCTGCATACATTTATTAGCAACATGTCAGACTGGGATTTAAAAACTTTCTCTGAGCTTCTTCTTCTTCTTCCTTTTCTTCTTTCCCTCATCTTTCCCCTCGTGGTATTATTGTTTCAGAAATATGCAGTGCATGGTTTTCCTTTCAGGAAGCAAACAGACAGATGGGCATTTCCAATTTACCTCCATTAACACTGTTTAACACTGTTTAAACTTTTTTTGAGGCAGTTCCAGGTGGTTCCCAGTGAACCTTCACACCGAGTAGGAAACCATCTTGAAAAGCACATTCATCTTAATCTCTCTTTTTCCCTCCATGCTTGTTTGCTTGTATTTGAATTTAGATTTTTTAAGGGTTATATGATAGCAGGATTTTGTTATTGTATGATTATTCTCTGACACGCCTGACTCCACACTTCACCTGAATGTTTAAAATTCGCCCAGGGAAGCAGAAAACACATTAAAGCGTGAACTTCTCCTACAGGACCCCCGTCCAACCCAAAACGCCCCAAAAACCTGAAAGTATGTGTTAATAACACAAAGATGTGTTTTTTTTTTTCAATTGTTCTTTAAAATATGATAACACCTGATTAACATCTGATTAGCATAATCCTGCTTGTAATCCAGGCTAATCTCTAACGAGACAGACATGATGAAAAACAAAAAGGCATCGCTCACGTGTGCCAGGCTTTTAAACGGATTTGCAGTTTTTGTGAGCGTGATCTCTGTGCCTGACGCTTCCACGGGTTTCATCCGTCATCTGTTCAGAACGGCACAAACTTCCTGAAAACATGCGCTCGGAGGATCAGAACAATTGTGTCATTTTTTATCTATTCATTTAATTCAATTAAAATTTTACACATTTTTTGGTTGCTAATGTATTAAATCAAAGAGTCCCAGCGCCACTGTTCAATTAAAAAAAGGTTAGTGCACCCCTGGTCAAATAAACATGTTATTTATCCTAACTGAATAAACTCATTAGGCGTTAATTGATTTTCAGGGCCTCGTTACTCAGGTCAGGGCGTGTCATCAGGAACGATCAGCTTCCTGATTGTTAAAAAAGCTTCTGACTTCTCCAATCTCATGCTTACACATGTTCAAGCTCAAGCACAGGTTCCTCTGAGCAGCAGATTGAGGATCCCGAAATAAAGGTGATAGAAATCGTTTCACAGTCATTTCCACTGTCTGAAATGTCATTAGGGAGGTCCGTGAAAGTCAACGCAAAGTCGGAAAGACAGAATTCTCAGATAGAGGTGTCTGGATGGATCCTACTGAAGGACTTTGAGAAAGATTAAACTGACACATGAGTGATGGTGAACTGCATTATTTCATTTCATGCAACATCTGATGGATTCAATATAACATCTAGATAAGAGACATTTTGGAAACTATGTGCTGTGGACTGATGAAGTAAAGAAATGGAATTTCAGAGAGAAACGAATGATGAAAAAAGCACGTCTTTTAAATTTTGTCGTGAGACTGTTATACTGTAATACTAATGAGGAGACCAGGGTGTACAAACTTTTGCACATGCTACAAATGTCCAAAGTGTTGAATTCAAAAACATCAAAATGAGTTTCTCTCCAATAAGAGATTTGGCATGGGGTGCCAAAACTTTGCATTTAACCCCTAAACTAAATTTTATAACTAACAACTAAATTAGTAACTTCATATCTATCTATCTATCTATCTATCTATCTATCTATCTATCTATCTATCTATCTATCTA
>MU562415.1:7306500-7321500 GCA_024362625.1 Silurus asotus
ACACAGAACAACAAAAAATGCTGCACACAATACCAAAAAAATGCTACACACAACACACAAAAAAACGCTACACACAACACCAAAAAAATGCTACACACAACACCCAAAACTCTACACAGAACAACAAAAAACGCTACACACAACACCAAAAACGGTACAAACAAAACCAAAAAATGCTACACACAACACACAAAACGCTACACACAACACACAAAATGCTACAGACAACACACAAAACGCTACACACAACACACAAAATGCTACACACAACACCCAAAACGCTACACACAACACACAAAACGCTACACAGAACAACAAAAAAATGCTACACACAACACTCAAAACGCTAAACACAAAACGCTACACACAACAAAAAGCTAAACACAACACACAAAACGATGAACGCCCAAAAATGTCCGATCCTGTGATGATGCCTGGAAGCCCCGCCCACTTTTCAACACCTTATATTTTGAATGAACACGCTCCGGTTTGGATATTTCTTCCTTGACAGAAGCAGAAGTCTGGATTTCAGTGGTAGAAAATTCTGTGAAAAATTCGACTTCAGCATCATCTGCATTCAGTCGACTATTAGTGATGTCACCTACGTGCTTTTACAATTAATACTGAGCAATAACGAGGTCAGGATCTGTTCTAGCTTCTCTACAGCTTCTGTCAAATATACTCACATGTTAAAGCTTGAAGAATCTCAGTGCATTTAACGATACTGTGATAAACCCCACCATAACACCCCTCTAACACACACACACACACACACACACACACACACACACACACACACACACACACACACACACATGCACCGAGCATTCTGTCTTACCTTCACAATGCTGAGGTCTGAGAAGGTTCTGCTGCATCCAGGCTTCACGTTCTAAAGTTCTGGAGTGGTGTTGGTTGTGGGCAGATCTGTAGTGAAGAATTATGAGGATGGACAGCCAGGGACTTTCAGGATTTCCTGTAAAGGAGCTCAATGATATCAGCTCTCTGTTGTGTTTCCTTTCACTTTCAGTTTGAATGGGATTTAAAAGACACATACACTCTCTCTTACTCTCTCACACACCAACACACACAGACACCAGATTGCTGAATATTGCAGTATAATAAAATACACTGGACGGTCAAAAGTTTGTGGACACCCATTGATTATAACTCCATGCTCTGTGCTGTTGTTATAAGCTCCACTCTCCTGCGGAGGCTTGGAGATGTTCAGGCGTGGCCACATCGAGTTGTGTTTATTCGCACCTACAAGATGTCATTGTTCTAGTTCATCCTGAAGGTGCTTGAGGAGGGTGAGAAGGTCAGCGTTTTGTGCATGTTTTCCTACTCAACCCTTAAGACCGGGGGCATTGACGTGCAGACGTGCAGTCCCAGGGTTGGGGTGGTTCAGTGAAGAGATCTAGTTAAGTTCAATACTGCAAACAAAACATACGTAAGTAGAAGAAAAATGACAGATTCTTTTACTACAAATAAATACTCAATTACAGTTGAGTGAATGTAAACCGTTTCCACCTCTGGTTATATATATATGTGTGTGTGTGTGTGTGTGTGTGTGTGTGTGTGTGTGTGTGTGTGTGTGTTTGTGTATAATATATATATATATACACACACACACCAATATATTCCCTCTCTCTCATTACAAGCTCCACTTCTCTTTCCAACAGGCCGTGGCTGTGTTTATTCAGCGAGGAGAGCTTTCCAGGAGAGGAGTATCTGATCTCACGTTAATGCTCCTGCTCTTTTCTCCACTTCATATATTATGCATTATTGAACAAAAACAACAAAAAAAGATCTCTGCCCACTGTAACCACAAAGAGACGTACCACCGTGCGCTAGCACACTATGGAGTGACTTAGCACGCTGTTGCAACACTGGCTATGAAACACAAATATTTTCCATAATGTGTCATTTGGCCTGAGAATTTTGTACACTGGCTTGAGAATGGTGTGATCTGATTGGGTCAATAGGCAAAGCTCCAAAATAAATCATTCCACTAGAGACCAAAAGTATGCAGTCAGCTGCTTTCGAGTGCTCTGGAGTATATTGCAGGGATCTGTGTTTTTTATTCCACGTTTTGCTCTGACAGCTTTGCACACTCTTGCCATTTTCTCAGCCAGCTTTATGGAATAGCTTTCCCAGGAGGATCTTAGGGAGTTCCCAAAGCTGTTGAGTGCTTGTTGGCTGTTTTTTCCTTCCCGGTTCAACTCAATCCCAAACCATTTCACTTGGATTAAATCAGGTGATTGTAGAGATCAGGTCATCTGATGCATCTCACCATCGCTCTCCTTCTTAGATGAATAGTTCTTAAAGACCCTAGTGGTGTGTTTGGGGTCATTGTCCTGTTGAAAAACTAATGATAGTCCCTCTAAGTGATAACCAGATGGGATGGCAGCATGTTGCTGCAAAATGCTGCAGGAGCCATGCTGGTTAAGTGTGTCCTCAATTTACTAACAGTGTTACCAGCAAAGCATTTCCACACACTCACACCTCCTCCTCCATGCTTCACAGTGTGAACTATCAACTTATATACTTCATACAAAGACACGGCGCTTAGAACCAAACATCTCAAATTTGGAAACACCAAAAATAGTTTTCCTCTGATCTAATATCCTTTCCTTTTTTTAGTGGCTCAAATGAGCCTCTTCTGTTTGTTGTTCTTCTGAAGTAATAGTTTCATTGCTGCAGTTGACTCATGCAGTTTCGCCTCAAACAGTGGATGTTGAAATATGTTTATACGGGGTTGCTACAGAGGTAGCTCTTGGTCTTCATTTCCTTTGATGGTGAACCTGAGAGCTTGTTTTAACATATTGTTTAATGGATTTGGCGACTGCACCTACATTTAAAGATCTTGAGATGTTTTGGATTAAGTGACCTTCATTTCTTATAGTAATTATGGATCTTTTCTTTTTAATTAACTGAGTGTTTCTTGCTATAATATGGATTTGTGCAGTAGTTGTACAGTACAGTAGTGGCACTAATATGGCTATTGACTAAATCACATTAAAAAGGTTTTTTATTTTCTTTTCTTTTCTATTCACCTTTCATTTATTCCTTTTTTTCTTATTTCATGTCTCTATTCAGTGTTTTTTAGGGAAACCCACCCAATGGCCCAACCATGAAATCCACTAGTGTGGGTGAAGGTATGCTGCATGTAAAAAAAAAAAAAAAATTCTCACGCTGCTGTAAAAGGTTTTAAAAAGGAACTCAATTTGTTGAGATGAATCCAATTTTTAACTCAGATTGTTCTAAGCATTCCTTCTTTTCAATTAATCATTCATTATGGACCCGGAGTCACTTATAGCCTTAAATCTTAGAGGATATAAGAATATTCTTTAAGTTGGCTGCTCAATGCTGCTCATGCATTAAGAATAATTGAATAAATGTCATAACTTGCTAAGTCAGTGATGATCAGAAATTAGAAGGTCTGAGATGTTTTGCTTGATGCTCCAACCGTGTATAAACCTTCTGTATGTACTGCCCTGGTCATAGATTTGCAGAACCACCAGACTACAAAATCTACTAGATATAAATGATTTCAGGCAATAATCAATAAACAAATATCAAATCTAAAACAAAGTTACACAACATGATCAGCATAAAACCAAATAGTTTAGCATTACAGTTTACAAAAACATTGTTAAAGAGTTACTGTACCTGGCATTAGGGACACACAGATACTATGTGGGTTCTGACTACAGATTGCTTCCCTGAGTGTTTCGCCAAATCTCCTCGAATACCCAAACCACCACAAACACTAAATTCAGAATGGCAGACTTTAAAGAACTAAGGAAGGAGATGGCAGAGAGGCCACGGAGATTTGCAGAACAGGCGGTAGCACTGGAGCAAGCCAGAGCCGAACAAAGGGACGCTCTGTCACTTACAAGAACTGTTATTGAGCATCGAGCCGCAGCTCAATCAACCCCAGCTGCCATTTATATCCCCAGGGATAAAAAACGTCCAGAATTTAAAGGCTGTTCAACTAATGCAGAGGAGTTAGACATCGAACAGTGGGTCGTATCAATGAAACCAGCCTTTTATATAATGAGAGTACCTGCAGAAGATCGTGTAGAGTTCGTGAAGCAGCACCCCAAAGAAGACACCAAAGCGACCGTGAGATTTCTGTTGGGTGACAGTGAAAAGTCTGCTTACAATTTGAGCATCAGGAAGAGCTTTATCAGTCAGTACATACCAGCAGCAGAGTACGACTTCAACAGAGCTGTCCAAGAAGGCAACCCATGAAAGATAGCGATGATAAGGAGTCAATTACAGAGTCGCACTTTGGAGAACAAGAGCTTAAGCTCATGTCTGCTCAGTGGATTAGGCTCACTGCAGCTAATGGGCTTGACATTTCTGTCATGGGATGTTTACAAGCTGATGTGGAGAGCATGGAGAAGGTTCTCCCAGGGAAGTGCAGTTTTGTGCTAACAGACACCAGCCCAGAAGCAGAAAAGATTTGCTGACAAAAACCGAGGATGGCAACGCTCCTGTGCACGTAATGAATTTGAGTGAGTGAACCATCAGACTCAACCCAAGGTGCAGAGTGGCAGTGTTACCTAAGCCTCAGCAGGTGCTAACTGAGCATGAACTGGAGTTTGAAGAAGAGGAAGGAGTGCTTCATGTATCCTACATCCTTCAGCAGAAATTGCAGATATTTCTAAATGCCAAAGACAAAAATAAATGAAATGATAGAATATCACAGAGCGATGGAATGTGGAGGAACAGACGCACGTTGAGAAAATGTTTCTGGTGCGGGAAAAAAAAGCACTGGAGATGTTCAGTAAGTGTGTTGGCGGGTTCGGTGCTGGGGATTTTCGAACGATTCGCCAGGTCTGTCTAAACAATAGTTCTCCTGATAAACTACTGCAGCGACGTGGAAACGGTTCCTGACACGCTCTCAAAACAATCAGAAAACAATGGCAGGAACCTCGAATCCAGACAAATAGACTCAATCAGCATGCAGCCAGGAAGCAAACCATCACCATTAACAAGATTAGGCGTGCGATTAGGAAGAGATGGTCCAAGATAAACGCAACGAGAATATTCCGCGTATTTTCCAACAGAGCATTTATGTGTTTATCCCGGATGAGCAGCCGTGGTGACTGTGGCAAGAAAAAAGTCCCTTAGATGTGATGCGGAAGAAACCTTGAGAGGAACCAGATTCAAAAGGGGAACCTCATTTGGGTGACATCAAGAGTGTAGTTATAGTTTTTATAAACACTACAGAACCCTGGAGAGTGAGAACTAACATGAGCACTGGAGTGTGTGATTATGACTGATGATCTTTCTACAGACTTCAACAGTCATTTGTGGTTTAAAGAAAGAATTGAAGAAAAAATGAAAGAGATCATTGAGAGTGTTTTCTCTTTTTTATGTCAATGTATTTCATTTCTCTCCCTCTCTCCATACTTTCTATATCCTGTGTCTCCCTCTGTCTTTCTCGTTCAAGTTTCCCTTTTTATTTCCCAGCTGCCCCCCCCCCCCTCCTTCACTCATTCAGGCTTTGAATGACTTTTATTCATCACAAACTTTCTCTTTTCTATCATTTCTCCACTCCTGTTTTCTTCTACAATCTCTCTCTTTTTTCCTGTCACTTGCTCCATATCTCTTCATCTGTCACTCTATCGTCACTTTTTATTTAAATTGCTTCTCATTTAATTCTATCTGTATTTACACAGGTGCGTTTTATTTCCCGCTTTCTATATCTCCCTCTTTCTCTCTGTTTGTGTATCTGTCTCTCATTGTGCTGAACATCATCGCACTCACTCTTGTTTTTTTTGTCAGAAGACAATGTTTTCTCATTTTCTCTCTCTCTCTCTCTCTCTCTCTCTCTCTCTCTTTCTCTCTCTCTCTCTCTCTCTCTCTCTCTCTTTCTCTCTCTCTCTCTCTGTGTCTCAGTCTTTCTTAGTGTGCCTCTCTATATTTCTCTTTCTGCCACTGTCTGTGCCACTCTATCACTCTTTCTGCCTCTCTTTTTGTCTTTCTTTGCCTCTTTCTATCTTTGCGTCTCACTTAATGTCACTCTCTGTCTCCCTTTCGTTGTGTCTGCTTTCGTGTCTTTCTCTCTCTCTCTCTCTCTCTCTCTCTCTCTTTCTCTCTCTCTCTCTCTGTGTCTCAGTCTTTCTTAGTGTGCCTCTCTATATTTCTCTTTCTGCCACTGTCTGTGCCACTCTATCACTCTTTCTGCCTCTCTTTTTGTCTTTCTTTGCCTCTTTCTATCTTTGCGTCTCACTTAATGTCACTCTCTGTCTCCCTTTCGTTGTGTCTGCTTTCGTGTCTTTCTGTCTGCCCATGTCTCAATCTGTCTCTCTTTCTCTCTCTCTCTCTCTCTCTCTCTCTCTCTCTCTCTCTGATGGAGAAGCTGTTTTTCATGCTTTTATACACTGCTATAGATCACCGTCACTGTTTATGCTTTTAAAAAGTATTTTAAAGTCCTTTAAAGTGAATTTTATGGCTAAAATGGCCATATAACCGAGCAGGAAAAACAAAGTGACACAAAATGCTGACTACAACACAAACATAATAATTTTCAGACTTACAAAATCAAGATTCTGGTTGATTTAATGTTTATAGGAGATCTGTAGATGTTTGAAGCTGTGTGGTGGTGTGGAGAAGCTCTGTGTTCTGTAGGAGAAGAAGAACTGACCTTAATGACTCTCATGTCTGATTTTAATGATTTATTAATGATTTATTTATTTATCAATTATTATTATAGTCTATATATCAAAAAAAGTAAAAAAACAACGTCGTTCTCAGTAGAACCTCAGTAGACTCATTCAACAAACACAACATGATTGGACAGGACTGCAGGTTTGTGTGTGTTTATTTTTGGCTTTATATAGAATTGCGTGTGTGTGTGTGTGTGTGTGTGTGTGTGTGTGTGTGGGTTGGACTGTAATTTAATCTTGTAGCGTTTCAGTGAAATCGAAATCAAGTCCAGGCAAATAATTTAAATGGAAAAATAAATAAATAGATGAACAAACCTCCGGCTGGAAAATGTCACGTCTCGGACAACATGGAGCTGCGAGAATAGAAATCCGACTCGGGAATGTAACGACATGAGTGCTGAATAAAACAGCCATAATAAAAAAGAAAGGAAATGTGAAGAAAGGGATGCCTTGGAAATGGTGAATTATTGACATTATAGTGAATATAAACAAAAGCATTGAGACACCTGACATTTCCAGCCATATGTGTTTTTTTTCTCACCAAACTGTAGCACAAAGTTGGAGGCACATGATTATTTGAGACTGTGGAATGAAATGTACAAAATTTATGTATAAATTAATAATAAGTTGGAGGCATGTCCAAGACATGAGTGACAGGAAGAGCTTTTAAACCAAAACAGGATTCTGTAGGAAGGTGCACATGCTTTTAGAGTAGAATAGAGTAGGATTACACACACACACACACACACACACACACACACACACACACAGTTGGCAGAAGTAATTAGCCGCGTGTTCGTCGTGTACAGCGCCGGTCTCTGTGTGTCGCTTTTCATCAGGTTTAGAGTCACAAACTTTCACCAATGTGTCGCCATGGCAACCAACCCAATGATACTGTGTGTGTGTGTGTGTGTGTGTGTGTGTGTGTGTGTGTGTTGCAGTCGTTGTTGATTCGACTAAACCCCCACAGCCCCCCGAAAAAACACAATACATGCTGATTACAAACACAGTTCGCATTGTTTACAATTCAAATTGTTTGATTCGAGCGATTTCACACATCACATTAAATCACATGATCACATGATCACATGGAATCACAACTATCTACTCTGTTCACTCTTAAAATATCAGAGCTCATGCTGCGAACATCACTGTGTCGAAGTATGACGTAAAACATGTAGCTGAAGAGTCCTGTGTTAAAGTTAGCATGGAGCAATGTTGCACTAGCTAGCTAGCTAAGCTTCTCAGAAATAAAGTAGTGAAATGTGAGACTCATCATCACCGTGTCACATCATCATCGTGTTTTATTTATAAAATGTGCTTCAGCAGCAAATGTTCTTGGTTCAAATGTTCTTCGCTCGATGTAATCATCCAGATAGCTCAATTGCTTTTTGCGTATAATAGTGAAGAGTTGTTCATGAACCATTTGTTCATTTTGACTCTTTAATGTGACTCAGAAAAACGAGTGTTGAAGAGTGATTTGTTCATTTTCTTCTGGACGTGCAGGAGAGAAGCATCTCAACATCTCCATAGGTTATTTAGAGGAAACAGAATTGAGTAGTTCATCTCTCGACTCTTCTAATCCCATTTGTTCTTTTATTTATCACCTGACTCCCATCGACACTACACAATACAATAGATCATGTTTTCTTTTGGTCAGAATTTTGATTTTATTGTTACAATAATTAAAGGAGTCACGTGACCAAAGAACTAATGACTCAAATCAGAAGATATGAGCGGTGAAGCTACTCGTTCTGTTTATCATAATTTGTCCATAGCTGTGTTGTTATACATATTTTCATTAGAGGAACTATAGTCAAATTTGTTGTATGTAGACGTGCTGTGGCTCTGTAAAGAAACGAATCGTACTAAATGACTCAAACGATTCATTCATTTCGAACCAAAGAACCGAGTCAGTAAAACGATCTGACCCTCTCATCACTAGCCTGTGTTTTAAATGGTGGCATTAAATAGCTACACAGCTTAGCGTGCACTTGCTAACTAGCTAGTCTTGGTGAAATAAGAGACTCGGAGTCAGTGTCATGTCATGACAGTGTCATCGTTTTATTTGAGAAAATTCATTTTCAGTTACTCTGATGATTCAGTAACTATAGTCTTAAAGACGGTAGACGCTGTTGTAGTTACGAAGTGTTTGACACGCTGAGGTTACACACCCTGTCAGTGACGTAGCGTCTTTCTGTCTCTCTGCTCCACTTAGCCATGTATGTGGCGTCTTTTCACAGCGCCAGGACTTTAAATGGCACGCTGTGACCCGTCTGTCTCTCTGATGCTGATTTACGGCTTTAATTACGACGCCTCGCCTCTCCCTCGCCTCTCTTTCGTCTCTCCCTCCATTCTCCTTCTTCTCTACCTCGTCTCTCCTGCTTCAGCAATTTATTCCACTTATATCAGCGGGGGCTCTGTTTTCTCGGTGCCGTTTTTGCTCGGCCTACGTACAGGATCGTCAGCTGGGTTTCACATTTCTTTGAAGTAGAACAGAAAGACGCTGACAGCGTGTCGTTTCTATTATCGATTCCGATACCGATACTGTTATCGATACGACTTTCTAGAATTTGGTACAAAAAGACATGATGTGAATTTATTTTACAATTTTAACTGCTAAACGTTAATACTGCCATTTACAGATGCTTTTAAACAAACAGATAAAGGCAGATAAAGTTTATTATATAAATAAAATGGCCATTAAAAATATACTGCATATTAGTACAATATTACATTTTTTATTTTATTTTATTGAATCAGTTTAATTTGTGCCAATTTAATTAATAACTCAATTTAATTAAAGCAGTTAAAAAGCCAATTTTACCAAGCAGGTATTTTATATTAAATATATATAATATAATATATATATAATTTATATGTGTAATGAATCTAAACAGCCAGTGAGCCTCTTTTCTTTTTTTTATATATATATATTGTCCCGTTCCATTTCTGGATTTTTTTCATTAGCATATGAAGCCTGAGGCGGATTTTGGAGAATATTACTTATGTCTTTGAGAAGCCCAAAGCACTGTGAGTAATGAGCCGTCATTTCCACACGTTTCTGAATCCGTCAACAGCTTCAGCCTTTTCTCAGCCACACTGCAGCTCCAAATCTAGTGTTTATGTTTATTTTATTTATCTCCAACTTCCTGCTTTCTTTCTTTCTTTCTTTCTTTCTTTCTTTCTTTCTTTTTTTCTTTCTTTTTCTTTCTTTCTTTCTTTCTTTCTTTCTTTCTTTCTTTCTTTCTTTCTTTTTCTTTCTTTCTTTCTTTCTTCCTCCCTCCCTCCCTCTCTCTCTCCCTCTCTCTCACGCTTTCTTTCTTTCTTTCTTTCTTTCTTTCTTTCTTTCTTTCTTTCTTTCTTTCTTTCTTTCTTTCTTTCTTCCTCCCTCTCTCTCTCTCCCTCTCTCTCATGCTTTCTTTCTTTCTTTCTTTCTTTCTTTCTTTCTTTCTTTCTTTCTTTCTTTCTTTCTTTCTTTCTTTCTTTCTTTCTTTCTTTCTCCCTCCCTCACTCTCTTCCTCTCTCTCTCTCTCTCTCTCTCTCTTTCTTTCTTTCTATCTTCTTTCCTCCCTCCCCTTCCCTCTCTCCCTCTCTTTCTTTTTTTCTTTTTTATCGGAAAAAGGACATTTTATGAAGAAGATATACGTAATATATTGATTAAATATTGATTTGTGTTCATAAGACATTAAACTCACTCCTGATGATTTTGTTTAGAATTTACATTTCACATTTGCAGCATTTAGCAGACGCACTACATAACTACAGACTTAAACACAGTGCTTATATGTGCTTATAACGCATTATATCTTCTCATAATGCGCATACGGTTTAAATATTTATATTATATAGAATCTTAAATCTGATAATAGTTACATAATAATAATAATAATAATAATAATAATAATAATAATAATAATGTGTTCATAACACATTCATGTGCATTATATCTTCTCGTAATGGTCTGTAGGTCAGAGCTCTGTGTTGGAACGTGTTATAAAGTTTAATATAAAAAGTTGAATTACTTTTTTTTTTGAGTACATTCAAATGCATTATTCCATAAAAAGAACATTTTTATCACCTTCTTTCCAGCATTTTTTGAAAACTCAGACAGGAATTATCTCCAGTTTCCTTCAGCGTTGCTTCAAACCTCACTGCGAGAATGCTAAGCATCCGTCTCCTCCTCCACGCCCGGATGCTTTCCTCTCGCCGATATAATGCGATTTGATGCACTGTGAGAACGAACCTTAATGCTATTAGAGTCGCAATTTCCATCTCAACTGAGAGGCTGAATAGAAATTCATAGGAGGTGGGAATTAATACACGGATATGAGACATGATGGACTCGGCGTGTCTCCAGACCTGGATGCCAGAGCAGCAGCTGGAGTTATTGATATGTACAGAACAATTATGTTTGTGAAATTAACCCTAAAAAAAACCTTCCTTTTTTTACAAAGCAGCCAGGAGTAAATTTAACACTGAAAAATGATAAAGAGGAAGAAGTGGGCGGGGCTTAACGAGTGAGCATCAGTCGTGATTATTCACGATCTCACAATGTCTCCTTATTTAAACTAATATTTAATACTCCTAATATTTAAACAAATGCAGAATTATTACTGTGTTACTAAACCTATTGTTTTTGTTTGTTTTTTACAGAAAATAAATCAAAGCATTTTGACCAATTAGAATCCAAACACTGTCAAATCCCTGTGAAGGCAAAGACCATCAGAAAAGACACCCAGGATTGGATTGTAGAAGGTCATGTAGAGGAACACTGATGTTGTTTAAATAGAGACGGAACAATAGTGTGTGTGTGTGTGTGTGTGTGTGTGTGTGTGTGCGTGTGTGTGTGTGTGTGTGTGTGTGTGTGTGTGTGTGTGTGTCTACAGAATGATTAACGATGCACAGCACTTTTTGTTTGGTCCTCAGTGACTGAACTTTAGACACCTAATTATCGCCGCTTTTGTTGTTCAGAAGTGCCGATGGGGAAACAAGCAGACGTGACCTGGAGGAGGAGGACGAGGAGGAAGAGGAGGGGAGTGAAGGAGAAAAGAGAAGAAGGAGGGTAAAGGAAAGAGGAGGACAGCAGTGGAGGAGGTGAGGAGTGCAGAAGAGGAGGATAATTAGGATGAGGAATTCGGAGGAGAAGGGAGGAAGAGAAGGAAAGCGGTTAAGGAATGAGGAGAAGGATGAAGGGTGAAAAAGAAAGAGGAGGGAGGAGGATGCAAAAGGAAGAATTCAGAGGAGAAAGGAGAAGGAAACGAGATTATATGAGAAGGGAAAATGAGAAGGGGTGAAGAGGAAGAAGTCAGAGAGGAGGAGGAGGAAGAAGAAGGAATGGCAAAGAGGAAGAGGAACACTTAGATTTATGGCATTTGGCAGACGACTTATTCAACAACTTACACCTGAACAGCTGAGGGTTAAGGGCCTTAATTAAGGGCCCATCAGTGGCAGCTTGGTGGTGCTGGGATTTAAACTTGTGACCATTTGATACAAAGCCAAATACCTTAACCACTAAACAAACTACCAGGAAAAAAAAGGGGGATAAAGAGGAAGAAGGAGAGAGAAGGGTGGGTAAAGAAGGAGGACAAGGGCAAAGGAGGTGGAGAAGAAGGTGGAAGAGAAAAAGAAGGAGCAGGAGCAGTGTGTATAGATTTGAATTTTAGGATGAGGAGGTGGGAAGTGGAGGAAGAAGAAGAATGCAGAGGAGGAAGCAGGGTGAAGGAGGAAGAGGAAGAGGAAGCAGAAGCAAGAATCAGTGCTGGAACAGTAAGAATAAGGAAGAAGAATGAGAAGGAGGAGAAGGAAGAGAAGAAAAAGCAGGCAGGAGGGTGGGCAAAGAAGAAGGTGGCGGGCAAAGGAGGTGGAGGTGAAGGAGAAAGAGGAGAGGAGGAAGAGCAGGAGGGGTGGAGAAGAAACGGGAAAAGGAGAAGAAGCAGGAGAGATTTCAGGTCTTTTATTTAAGGCTGGACTCTGTGCTCTGATTGGTCAGAATAAAGTATAATGTGTGATAGTTAGAAGTGTAATTGATGGATATTTATTGTGGTGCGAAAAGAAAGAATTACCAGAAGACAAGTTTATTTCTATTCTATTCTATTCTATTCTATTCTATATTTATTGAAGCTTTAAAAAAAGTGCTGGTCCTTGTGCACAAACACACAGTTGAGGACATCAGCAAGTTCCTGCATCCACTTTGTCTATTTCTGACATTGTGAATGTGTGTGTGTGTGTGTGTGTGTGTGTGTGTGTGTGTGTGTGTGTGTGTGTGTGTGTGTGTGTGTGTGTGTTGAAAAGACTGAATGTAAACCTGGTGATGATTGTTATTAAGCGGTGTGATGAGTCTAACGCTCAGACACCACATGGTCGCAGGAACCCGGATCTGTTCGCTGCTCGTGTGAAAGCAGCATGTCGAAGCCTCGTTATCGCCACCAGGCAGCTGCCTACACCTCCGACAACTGATTGGTCATCCTCCACTCTACATCTCCGCTCAGGAACAGCAGAGCTGTGAAGTGTGCTGAAGGAACCGCAAGGAGAGCCTTGTTTATTTTCAGGTCGTGAAGTAAAGGAGGTCAGAGGTGTTTCTGCTCCACAGAAGGAACTCGGATAAAAACAAAGAATGAACAAACAAGACAGAAAGAAAGTGAAGAAAGACGTGCTGTGTTTGTTTGATGTGGCTTTTTGCTTTGTTTGTGTAAAGTTCCTTATCTGCTTTCTCTGCCTTATCTCTCGTATCTTCTGCATCTGCCGTATTCATGTCACATCTATCTGCTTTCTCTGAATGCTTTGTGTTATCTACCTTATCTGCTTCACTCACCCTACCAGTTTTATTTGCTCTATTTGCTTCATCTGTTTAATCTTTGTATAGGTGTCAAAATATCAGACATGTTATTATCCTTATTTATAAAAAATATACTAATACATCTCAGAAATCCACCTTCTTTTACTACCACTCTGACTGCTACTGCACCACCTTCTCTTCTCTTCTCTTCTCTCCTCTCCTTTCCTCTTCTCTCCTCTTCTCTTCTCTTCTCTTCTCTCCTCTTCTCTCCTCTTCTCTTCTCTTCTCTCCTCTCCTTTCCTCTTCTCTTCTCTTCTCTTCTCTTCTCTTCTCTTCTCTCCTCTTCTCTTCTCTTCTTTCCTCTTTTCTTCTCTTCTCTTCTCTTCTCTTCTGTACTCTTCTCTTTTCTTCTCTTCTCTTCTCTTCTCTCCTTTTCTCTTCTCTTCTCTTCTCTCCTTTCCTCTTCTCTTCTCTTCTCTTCTCTTCTCTTCTCTTCTCTTCTCTTCTCTCCTCTTTTCTTCTCTTCTCTCCTTTCCTCTTCTCTTCTCTTCTCTTCTCTTCTCTCCTCTCCTCTTCTCTTCTCTTCTCTTCTCTCCTCTCCTCTTCTCTTCTCTTCTCTTCTTTTCTCTTCTCTTCTCTCCTTTCCTCTTCTCTTCTCTTCTCTTCTCTTCTCTCCTCTTTTCTTCTTTTCTCTTCTCTTCTCTTCTCTTCTCTTCTCTTCTGTACTCTTCTCTTTTCTTCTCTTCTCTTCTCTTCTCTTCTTTTCTCTTCTCTTCTCTTCTCTTCTCTTCTTTTCTCTTCTCTTCTCTCCTTTCCTCTTCTCTTCTCTTCTCTTCTCTTCTCTCCTCTTTTCTTCTCTTCTCTTCTCTTCTCTTCTGTACTCTTCTCTTTTCTTCTCTTCTCTTCTCTTCTCTTCTCTTCTCTTCTCTTCTCTCCTCTCCTTTTCTCTTCTCTTCTCTTCTCTCCTTTCCTCTTCTCTTCTGTTCTCTTCTCTTCTCTTCTCTTCTCTTCTCTTCTCTTCTCTTCTCTTCTCTCCTCTTTTTTTCTCTTCTCTACTTTCCTCTTCTCTTCTCTTCTCTTCTCTTCTCTCCTCTTCTCTTCTCTCCTCTTTTCTTCTCTTCTGTACTCTTCTCTTCTCTTCTCTTCTCTTCTCTTCTCTTCTCTTCTCTTATCTTCTCTTCTCTCCTCTTCTCTTCTCTTCTCTTCTCTCCTTTCCTCTTCTCTTCTCTTCTCTTCTCTTCTCTTCTCTTCTCTCCTCTTTTCTTCTCTTCTCTTCTCTTCTCTTCTCTTCTCTTCTCTTCTCTTCTCTTCTGTACTCTTCTCTTCTCTTTTCTTCTCTTCTCTTCTCTTCTCTTCTCTTCTTTTCTCTTCTCTTTTCTTCTCTTCTGTACTCTTCTCTTCTCTTCTCTTTTCTTCTCTTCTGTACTATTCTCTTCTCTTCTCTTCTGTACTCTTCTCTTTTCTCCTCTCCTCTTCTCTTCTCTTCTCCTCTCTTCTCTTCTGTACTATTCTCTTCTCTTCTCTTCTCTTCTCTTCTCTTCT
>MU562415.1:7334000-7344000 GCA_024362625.1 Silurus asotus
TTCTCTTTCCTCCGCTGAGAGATATGGAGCTTTGGGGAAAAAACCTGTTGTTGTCTGAAGTCACGCTAATGTGTATGTATTGATTTTTTTAAGGAAGCTTAATTAACAAACTTCTTTCCTGATAACCCTATAAATAAAAAACAGTGTGGAGCATCACTGACATTTCTGTTCTCTTTAAATTCAGCGTATAGAGGTTTAAATCGGTTATATTCATATTAGATTTTATTATTCTGCTATTAAAACATAAAGATTATCATTAACAGCTGGGATTTTAAAAACGAAACAAAATTATACAAATATAATAAATTCTTCATAAATTCACAAAACCAAGTTTTTTATAAGAATACTTTTTGATTTATACTTTACTATCTATCACTCCAAAATCTACTGGAACATCTTCCCAAAGGAATGGCAATAAGAGCAGAAGAGCAAAGAGAAGACTTGATATGAAATGTGATGTTCAGGAAGCAGATACGAATCTTATGGTTGGGTGTCCAAAAACATTTGCAGTGTATACAGTGTTTATTGATTCAGAAAGACAGAACACATGAGATGAGAATGAGGATGAGAATGTATTTCAGAGTTGTTTTGTATGTGTGTGTGTGTGTGTGTGTGTGTGTGTGTGTGTGTTGTGTGTTGTGTGTGTGTGTGTGTGTGTGTGTGTGTGTTGTGTGTTGTGTGTGTGTGAGACATAGAGAGAAAAGGAAGATGCTGTTGATCACAGCTTCGCTCTGGCTTTGTGTAAATCCTTGTCCACACACAGCTGAGACTTCTCTCATCACCGCAAATGTTTCTCTTGCACCTCTGCAGGAATCCGTCTCTCTCTCTCTCTCTCTCTCTCTCTCTCTCTCTCTCTCTCTCTCTCTCTCTCTCTCGCTCTCCTGTGAGCCAATTGGTTTGTGTTGTACACAATGTTGATGTTACACAATCCGGAGCGACACGACGAACAAGCCGAATGTCTTTCCTGTTTTCCACAACATCTGAATAAAAACATCAACATCAACAAAAATGGCACACACACACACACACACACACACACACACACACACACACACACACACACACACACACATTGACACATACACACTCCTACACAAAATGGTGACCTTGAGCTGCATGACTCAAAATTGAGAACCTGTCAGCCATTATCTCACTCACAGACACACAGACACACACACACACACACACACACACACACACACACACACACACACACACACACACACACACACACACACACATATACAAGACAGTGACTTTAAGAAACACATGCACACACTCTGATCTGTCACTGCAAAAGAATCTCACTGTCTTGCTGTTTATCTTTTTGTCTCTCTATCTGTCCTTTTCTCAATTTCTCTTTCTCTCCCTTTGTCCCTCTCTTTCACTCTGTCCCTCTCTCTCAAACTTTCCAGGTTGTGTGATGTAAGGAACAGTCCTGCTCTCTAATTAGGTCAAAGCTAAGTGTCTGGATGGAATCACTGAGAGGGATGTAATTATTGGTTAATTAGAAGTGAGAGAGTGAAAGAGAGAGAGAGAGAGAGAGAGAGAGAGAGAGAGAGAGAGAGAGAGGGGGTAAATAAGTAAATAAGGTTTGCAAGCTGCAGTGAGTCCGCTGGGACAGAGTTCGTTCTTCTTCACTTCACTAATAAATGTTAATTACTGAAAGCAGTTCAGAGCTTACAGCTGATTACAGAACCTGATTGAGCTTTTCTCTCTCTTTCTCTCTCTCTCTCTCTTTCTCTCTCTTACCTCTCTCTTTCTCCCAGTTTTATCCTTACAAATGATGATGATGATGATGATGATAATGATGGTGGTGATAATGAGGGACTAAACAAGAAAAACTGATGAAGAAATGCTGATAATGAAAATCATAATTGCAGGAAAATTATTTTAAGGAAGAGGAGCAGGTGAAGGGAAAAGAAATAGGAAAAGAAAATGAAAGAGGAGGGGAAGAAGAAAAGAAGAGGATGACAAGAAATAGGATAATGAGGAAGAGGAGGGGAAGAGGAAGATGTGGAGGAAGAGAAAGATGAATAAGAGAAAAAAATGAGGAAGAGGAGGAAAATAAATAAGAAGAGAAAGAAAATAAAAAAAGAAAGTGGATTGGGTTGAGGAGAAAGGGGAAGAGGAACAAGAAGAAAAGGATGAAGAGAAAGAATAGTTGAAAGAGACAAAGGAGGAGGAGGAGCATGAGGAGGAAGAGAAGGAAGAGAAATAGGAGAAAAAGAAATAGGATTAAGAATTGGAAGAGTAAGTAAGAAGAGTTGGAATAGTAAAAGAAAGAGGAGGAAGATAAATTGGATAAAATGGAGGAAAAGGAGGAGGAGAAAAAGAAGAGTAGAAAGAGAAAGAAGGAGGAAAAGGAGGAGATGGGATCAGTGGTCTGGTTTAGTCCATGGCTTTTACATGTCAGGAAAGGAAGAGACGTGATCCAGAGCAGTGAAGAGGCCAAAGCTGAGAGATAATAAGCTCGCTGTCGGGTGGCTATCACACACACACACACACACACACACACACACACACACACACACACACACACACAGAGTGTATGAAAGAGAGATTAGAGGAAAAGGATGAAAGCTGAGAAGAGAATTAAAAGCGGAGGCTGGAGGAGAAATCAGTGATTATTAAATAAGGAACATGTCCAAGAGGCCACAGATGAGATCTTCATCTTTCCCAGAATGACAGAAGGTCTCTCTCTCTCTCTCTCTCTCTCTCTCTCTCTCTCTCTCTCTCTCCTGAACTATATAGTAGAAATGTAGGCATGATTTTGTAGTAGAGATGTGGGCGTGGCGAATTTATTTAGAAGTGGGAGGAGTTATATTTTGTAACAGAAATATGGGCGTGGCTAAATGATGTAATAGAAATGTGGGCATGATAAAAATAAAACTGTAGATATGAGGTGTGGTTATGTAGTAGCAATATGGATTGTGTAGCAGGAGATGTGGGCGTGGCTAAATTACATAACATATATACATATATGAGTGCTTAATGTATGCAATAAAGGTGAGGGGGTGTGGCTAAATTACCTTAGAAATGTGAGATTGGTTATGTAGTAGAAACGTGGGAGTGGCTAATTTATATAAATGATGTGAGCGTGACTAAATGTGAAAAATATGAATAGATCTGGGAGGGGCTACTTTATGTAGGCGTGGCAGGAGTTACGTTGTGATACAGAGATGTGGGCGTAGCTAAACCACATGAACAAGATGTTGGTGTGGTTATTTTATGTAGTGCTTATGTATGGGGTAGAGAGAGACAGACAGACAGACAGACAGACAAACAAACAGACAGACAGACAGACAGACAGACAAACAAACAGACAGACAGACAGACAGACAGACAAGGAGGCTATTAGGTTTCAATTTCTGAATCAAATCCAACACAAAAGGCCTCATTTGAAACAGTCCTGGCGAGAAAAGAAAAAGCGTGATGACTAGAGGGAGACAGGTAGAGGGACGAAGATGAACAGAAAGAAAATGAAAACAGACGAGTGCACATGGAGTGGGTCGCTGTAAGAAGAGAGGAAATGAAAGAGAAAGAGATCGATAGCGAATTGAATGTTCTGATCAGTGTGGAGTCTTAACTTCAGAGGCGAGGGAAATCAAAGAAATGGTCTGTGTGTGTGTGTGTGTGTGTGTGTGTGTGTGTGTGTGTGTGTGTGTGAAGTGGGAATACAGAGAAATGAAATGTTTTAATTAAAATGCAGCCTTGGAGGATGTAGGTTTTAAATTACACAGCAAACACACTCACCCTGCTCTTTATCTCCTGCTGTCTGAGATGAACAGAGAAAAGTGGAGCAGGACGTCACATCTAATTGATTGTGTCTTTACACACACACACACACACACACACACACACACACACACACACACACACACACACACACACACACGCTCTCTCTGTCAAGTGCTGACCGTGACGCTCTCAGAAGGCTGATAAAAGCAGAGCTTGACTAGTGGAGACACAGAGAAATCGAGTTTCCTCTCAATATTATGAGCTTTCAGTGTAATTAAGCTGCTCGTTATGATCCTAAAATAAGACATGAGTTATTCAGGGGTGCCAGAGGGGTGTTTTATGTTTTAAAAAACGGCCCAGAGTCATCAAGAGTTTCATTGCAAAAAAAACCCCAATAAAGGTATTTAAACCACAGCACTACTGAGTTCTGGATTCTGATTGGTCAAAAGGTGTTGATTTGTGTTCTGTATCAGCAGCAGGAAGGAGTCTCAATGCAGCTGAGGACAAATTGTGATGAACAAAACAAGTAGCTTCACCCCTCATCTCTTCTGGTCTGAGTCTTTAGTTCTTTTGTCATGTGACTCCCATAATTATTGTAACAATAATGTCAAGAACCGGACCCAAAAAACTCCTGTTTTTTTGCATTTTGTAGCGTATATGGGGGACACATGATAATAGAATGCACGACTTGGACCTGAGGACTCAATGATTCAATTCGGTTTGTTGTGTCATGCACTGCATCGCATCTAGGGGGAGTCACGTGATTAAAGAAGGAACGAATTGGACTGGAAGAGTCGACACGTGAATTACTTCATTCTGTTTCCAGTATTAAACCTACAGCGATTTTGTGATGTTTTTCTCATGGCATCCAGTAAAAAAATGAACAAATCACTCTTGAGACTCGTTTTTCAGAGTTGCTCGAAATGAACCAATAATTTATGACTTAATAAATACAAATTACAACCAGCTTTCCATGAGTACAAGGTAGATCACGTACACTAAATATGCAAAAAAAAAAAACATATTGGGACACTTTGCCCCGTGCACAAAGCCAGCTCTATAAAGATACGCTTTACAGGTTGGATTTGTTAGAAGCTATTGAACTCCATCCATATTGAACACCTTTGGGATGAATGTAAACACTGCCTGCACTCCAGACCTCCTCACCTTCTCACCTACACTACATCAGTACCTGACTTTACCAACAGTCTTGTAGCTGAATGAAGCTCCACAAAATCTAGTGGAACATCTTCTCAGAAGAGTGGAGCTCATTAGAACAGCAATTGAAATCTATAAGGAAAAGAACAACAAAGTTTACATATCTGATAATACCATTATAAGTATGATAATAATCTAAGGTCTAGCACATCTGTCTGAATGGCTCAAAAGAGACGTTTTCTAAATAGGACGTGTTCTTTTTCTCGATTTTCGGAGATTTATTCATTAAGTGCCAGAACATTCACCAGGCGTCTTTTGATTTAATAATGAAACCTGCTGTATTTTAATCCCATGGTGCTGTAATCTTCACCCAGCAGCACTCAAGCTTGCTGTGGCCTGCACACGGGTAGAAAACTCCAGAGTTTTGTTCTCGCTGCGAGTAAAGAAGCTCTCACGCGAAAGCACAAAAACAACAACGACAGGACACCAAGCTCACGTTTCATCTTCTCAGCAAACGGAACATGATGGGGGCAGGAGGCAGGGTCGGGCAGCAAGAGGAGGGGGGAGGGGGGGTTTGTTTGTTTTTTATCATGAAACGATGGAATGTACTAAAACTTGCAATCAGTGCAGCAGGGAAGCCCATTTATTCACTTCTGTTCTGGTTTAGAACAAGTTCATAATGGACAACATCCCACCCCATCCCATCCTCATTGTTATCCTAAACAGTTTGTTTTCACTAAAGTTAGCTAACCTTATCTAACTAGCTACCAGTTTAATGCTAGCACACTTCGGAGCAGGTTCAGGGCCTTGCTAAAAATGGCAGCTTGGAGATAATGGGTGCTTGAACCCATGACTTTCCAGTCAATAATCCAGCACCTTAACTGCTGAGCTCCCACTTCTCAAAATGTTCATAACCCAGCTTGTCATTTACATTTATGGCATTTGTGTTTTTATTCATACAACTGAGTGGTTAAGGGCCTTGCTTTTTTTTAGGGGCCCAGGAGTGGGAGATTGGGATTGGAACTTATGACCTTCTGAATCAAAGACCAGTGCCTTAACAACTAAGGTACCACTCTTCAGGAATGTCAGGAAGATGGGGTCTAGAGATCAGGGTCAGCATGGTATGGCACCCCTGGAGCAGATAGGGTTAAGGGCCAATTAGTGGCAGTGACAAGCAGAGGCTTGTGATCCATACCCAGAGCCTTAACCAGAGAACCACCAGCTGGTGTGCTAACACTGTACAACGTCCGTAAAAGCAGTTAGTTACTGAGTGTTCTCCTTTATGTTATAACAGCTATAAACAGTCGTTTACACACAGACACCATATCTATTGAACAAGATCAATGATTACATGCATTTTTAAAAAATCTGTCTATTAGTAATGGGGTGTCCTTATGAATTAGTTGAAAAAAATACTTCAAAACCTACATGCCAATCAGAATTCTGTATTCAACCTGCCTTCAACTCCCAAACACTTTGAAACATAACACAAATTCATGCTGGTTTTTGCTCATCTCATCTGTTTTGAATCTCCATGGTGGTCTTTTTCCTTCTCCTCCTTCTTCCTCCCATCATCACCTTTAGCACAAATATGCCCTAATTAGACACGAGGTGACAAAGGAACTCCACTGCTTTAGACTGCGAAGTCAGAAATAGCTTGACATTCACAAATGAAATCATAACGAGCTCCTCTATCACATCAGCATCACAACACGCCAGCAAGCCTGCCGTCTTCTCCTCTTCTTCTCAGTGTGGAAACTGTGATTAGTTTCTTCTCCCTGACACTGAAAAAAAAACCTTGCTGGATTTATTTAGCTGTCTTTAAAAAATCTAAATATCGAGACACCCTTTGAGAATGAATATCTGATGAGTGTAAAAGATGAACATGCATGAAGAAAATGCATAAAAAAAACAAAGTTCTGACACTCCTCCACCAAGTACTATGAAGTTCCACCAAACACAAGCACCATCGAGAACTGATCTGCATTCCCTGGAGTCTCATCCTTGTGTATATAAAACAACAACCAAAAGGCTTGTGTTGCTCTTTTTTAGATCGATATCTTGGAGAACGTCTTTTCCCATGCTGATCCCATGCTGTGAATATACGCTGAAACAGAGAGAGAGAGTGTCTGTGAGGAAAAGGGAAAATGTGATGAGAGAGAAGTCTGCAGAGCTGCTCAGACAGAAATAGAACACTGTCTGGTTTATTTGTGGTTGGCGACCTCGTGTTCTTCTGCGCGTTTGATAGCATTCTTATGAGAACATTTGGAGAGTTGGATTGTGATTTATGGTGAGTTTAGAGGAAGGATGCTGATGGGATGAGAATCAGTGAAAAACCAGTGGAGTGATGATGATTAGTTGAAGGTACAGTAAAGGCAGGTGATATTAAATTACAGGGCAATTGAATAGATATTTTGAAAAGGTCAGCAGCGAGGCGTTCGTAAACGCTAACACTTTTTATGTAGGAGTTGTTGAGTAGTTGGAAGGATACGAGTAAATGGTACAACTTTGTTGAGAAATTGAGATTTGGATGTAATAAAAAGAAGCTTTTGAAAACACTATAAAACCACGCTCTCATACACTGGGTGGTGGGGGTATCAATGTTGCTCTGCGTATATCCGAGATCAACAATGAATCTGGGATTTTTACAGCAATACAACCAGCAGATAAACTGATTTGATACCTGAAATCAAGTTAAACCGTGTTAAGGTCACAGCAAGGTCAAAAATCTAGGTTTTTCTTTGGTTGTTTTCTTGCTGTTGTTACACAGAGAAGTTGCTAATACTCAGGAGAAATGGGGAGATGTGGAATTCATGATATTAGAGGTTTAGAACTCCATCATCAATTTGTTGTTACTTCATCAGTATTATTGAAGATGCAGTTCTCAGTTAGTTCCTCAGACACCAGGTGTTGGGGGTATTAATTCTGTTACACAAATATTACTTTTGTGCTCACATTCAGGAAATCAGAGCAATATTAAGGGGTTTAAAGCATTCAAAATAAAACAAGAATAACTAAATGCATTGGAAACCAGAGATTTTCCACCTGATGGCGAGTTCTAAACTGTGGTGGAAAAATATGAAGATGATGTAAACATCTTGTTAAAGTGGTTGAAAATATTTCAGAACTTTCGGAAGAAGCCAGACTTTAACAAACTAGGCTTTGGATTACCAGGCCAGTTTTATCAGATGCTGAAGATTGAACTATGCTTCTCTAGATGCTTGCAAGTGACCTTCATGCAGCTATGCTGTGTTGTACAGATTCAGTACCTGGAATTGGGTGAAAATGTAAACCGAAAAAACACCCTGCATAGAACTTGCTTACAAAATGGGTCAGCACGTGTTCTTCACCTTCCACTTATTATTATATATAATTTTTTTTCTTGAGGTAGCTCAAACTACTTCACTCTGTTTCTTTTTACTTCATCTTTACTTCCTTTTGCACCATCTCAAGACCTTCACACCTTAGGTTTTTTTTTTTACTGGCAAATAAAAAAAATAAAGCTGGCTGAAGGCTGGGGCTCTGATCGGCATGACCTTTTGCATAAAGACTTTTTTCTGCCTGAATGAATTAATTTTTACAGAGTGGATTTCAGCAGCGTTGAATCATATCTATATTATGACCTCGGGGTATTTACAGCGTTTGGACTAACGTTACTAATTGGATGAAAGTGAGCATAAAGAGCAAGAGCATGAATAAAAATCAGCTTCCGGATGTTTCTTCTTTCTTTGTGCTCAGATTTTATTTCTTCATTTCTGCTCACAGTAGCAGGTTTTGATTTTTTGGACATGTACTTGCGGAAGCTGACGTGCCCTCCAGACATCTTCGTCATGTCAAAAAAACCCGTGCGTCGCCTGACACGGGGATGAATTCATTATCTGGGCACGCTGCAGGAAATTGATAACGACAACAGAGAAGCGAAGCGTCCACTTTTAGCCCCGGTATCGCACTCGCATGCGAGAGAGCGATGTAAGCGTCTTTACGCTCCGGGGTCTTTTCCATTGACACTCCATTTACAGAGCTAATCTGCTCGATGTGATAAAACACCAAAGGCTAACATTTTAATCGCTAATTCCCGTCACACCGGCTCGCTAATGTGGCTAATGATGATCTGCTTGAACTGATGAAACTCCAAAGGCTAACTCTATAGCACTAATCCTTACCAATAGCTGACAGCTAAATCGGCTAATGAGCAGCCGAAAACTCTTAAAAGTGAAATAATTATCAAATGCTTGCAGTTGAAAGTTTGCATTTGTACGTAAACGCTAATCAAGCTCAAAACTAGCAAGCGGCGGACACAAGAAACACACGTGGTTCAATGATGCAGAGAAAAATGGCCAGCTAGCTAAACCGACATAGTTATCTACCCAACTAAATGTTTCCTTTATAGCTACGTTTCTTAGCAAGCCAGGTAGCAATAATAAAAAAAATCATCAAATAAAAATAAAAACATTGGGCTGAAGAAAATGTCACATGCTAGCAATAATTTTAGTAAATGTGGGCAGTTGTCATTGGTTTGTTTTGGAAATAAAACATCATTAAAGACAACAAAAAACATATTATAGGAAATAGTAGGCCTGAATAGGTTTTGAAAATGTAAGAAGTAAAAAGTACAGATATTTGTGTAAAAATGTAATGAATAAAAGTAAAAAGTCTGAAAAATAAATAGTGGAGTAAAGTGATACCAAAAAAATCTACTTAAGTACAGTAACGAAGTATTTGTACTCTGTTACTTCCCTCCTCTGCAGCTAGTGCTAGTCTATGTATTATACAGTGTCTTTAGCTTTATGCCCTTAATTAACCTTTAGGCTAAACATATAGCTAGCTGAAGCCCGGCTCTCATTAGATAATATTGTTTTAAACAGAAAACGTTGTCATTGTCAAAACTGACCAAAATTCTCGCTAATGAACGTCTGTGAATGAATACGTTTGTGATTAGCGTCATGCATGTGCAATTTATATTAAAGATCCAGTGTTGTGTGACGACGTGACAGAGTAATGTACTTTCGAAACTCATATCAGCATTAAAATAAGTTTTATTTAGCTTTGTCTGCCCAACCGTGGCAAGACAGCTGTGTGCGTTTTACATGCTAATATGTGA
>MU562415.1:7354993-7357493 GCA_024362625.1 Silurus asotus
AGAGAGAGAGAGAGAGAGAGAGAGAGAGAGAGAGAGAGGTTGCTTTATACAGACATTTAAATTTTTCATACTTTCTTCCTCTTAGTGTCTGCATCTGTTATAAACTAACACTGGAGACTCCTTCCATAAACATCAACATAAACACTGGAGACATTTTTCTGCTTACAGAAACTTCAGCGTGTAAACTATCAGTCACGTTTTGTAACCCTGTCTTTCTTCAAGTCCCTGCAAATTAGCTGTTGCTGTAGCATCGATAGCATTTTAGAAAACGTGTCTCTGTATAAACGTGTGATTTGTGTCTGGGCTGCTGCGATAAAAAAAGCAATCTGATATTTTCCGACCAATCAGGATCCAGAATTCAACAGCGCTGTGGTATAAAGGACACGTTTTTTCACTCGCAACCTTTTTAGACTTACAGCTCATTTTCTATAATCGTTGGAGCCTTGAGGTTTTTTCGTGTGTGTGTGTGTGTGTGTGTGTGTGTGTGTGTGTGTGAAGCTTGGCTGTGACTGGACTTCTCCATCTCACGCTAAACACTTCAATAATTTCTGTAACAGCTTTGTCGATTTCAGCGAGAGGAGAAGGTTCACTCTGCGTCTTCAGAAAAAACTCTGAAGTCAGCTTCTCTTCCTCACGGGCCAACACACACACACACACACACACACACACACACACACAAAATGTATAGATGCTAATGTAGTCCTGATTTGGTCATTTAGATTCACCTTTCTTAGCGTTGTCACTCATTTTTATTTGCTATTTAAGAAAACGCTGATGAGAAATTTTCGCATTTTAAAGCCTGATCACAGACTGCTAACGCTTAGCTCACTTTGCATAATACGCGTACAGAGATCTCAGATAGCAATGATAACACATGAGGTTTTAATAACCAGCATTAAGGACCAACGAGGCAGAACGCAGCTAAGTTGTAGAAATAGACAGACGAGTCAGAGCGATACGTCGCTGCTGTGAAACAGGTGGTTGTGTGCATTATAAAGGCATCAGGCGAGCTGTAAAAAGTGATGCAGTATAAAACCTATTAACTCGTTCAGATAAAGGGCAGGGGGGGAAACGCTAAACGCATTGCATTAACGCTAGCAAAACCACTTAGCATGAATGGCACGTAGAATTCAGATAGTCTTAGCAATTAGCAATTAGAGGTTGGACAAAGTGATTAGATAATAATAACAACATATATATATAAATATATAATATTCTATAATATTTGTATACAAATATCTAATGAAAAATATAGAAATCGAGTAATAATTAATATTTCAAGCCGCTTATATAAATTATTTGCATTATTTTTCTCTATATAGAATATACAGAGCCTGAAAATGTTATTTTGGTTTTATGGTGTTTGAGAGACACGTTAATGTTCCTCGGCAAATGTAACGTCCTGAAGATCTACTTTGACCAAACACAATTATAAATGTCCAAATTTTCCACTTTATTCTCATTGAAAAATCCGCCATGAAAAATATAGAAATCGAGTAATAATTAATATTTCAAGCCGCTTATATAAATTATTTGCATTTTTTTTTCTATATAGAATATACAGAGCCTGAAAATGTTATTTTGGTTTTATGGTGTTTGAGAGACACGTTAATGTTCCTCGGCAATGTAACGTCCTGAAGATCTACTTTGACCAAACACAATTATAAATGTCCAAATTTTCCACTTTATTCTCATTAAAAAATCCGCTCTTGACACGACTAACAGCTGTACACTCTCAACATCTGCACCCTTAATTTCTCCAAACATTCTGCTGAATTACTTTGCTGCTCTTGAAAAACTCTCCAAAGATGTTCTTCAGTATTTCAGCAGTTCAACAGGGTTTAGGTGCAGTGACTGGGCAGGAGGTTCCTTGGTAGATGACACTCCAGACAGTGTTCAGACATACGCTTGGGTTCATCGTCTTGTTGTTCGGTGAGTTTGGTTTCAATGAGCTGCAGTCCAGACGGAATCACGTGGTGTTGAAGTATGGAATGGTTGCCATGTGGATTTTCTTCACTTTCTGGAATAAATCTCCAACCTTTCCTGCTCCAAAACAACCCCAAACCATCAAGCTTCCAGCTCTATGTTTGACCTTGGGGGTGAGGCAGTCTGATCACATCTTTTCTCATGTTCTACATCTTACTCAAGTTTTTCTTTTAGAGAATAAATGTCATGTTTGGTACCACAGAACTTTCTTCCACTCATTTACTAGATGGTTACACTCTAATGGCATTTCTATTTAAATGATAGTTATGCTTTTCCCTCACGGACCCTTTTTCTTCTCTCTCAACATTATTATTAGACAAGGAAACTGTGTTTACATCGTCACGTGTTCACATCGACACGTCAGTATCTCGTCCTCTCAGGGTGATGGATCACAGCTAGCGTCCGGCTGATAATCTCCTGGCTATTAGAGCGCGCACACGCTGCCGAGCTGCGGGAATGCTAATGCGAAAGATGGACGTGCTGTGGATGTGCTATGAATGAAGATGGGAGATAA
>MU562415.1:7359993-7362493 GCA_024362625.1 Silurus asotus
TCACCGTCCAGACCTAATCGGACTATAAAACTCCTCCGGCTCTGTGGCTGAACATAAATAACGCTCGGACGTTTGTAGTGAGTCTGTGGTGAGTTTCTGAATCTGAAGCTTGTGCACTTATATATATATTTCTATCAAATGAGTGTACACGCAACATTTTTCCTTTTAAAGTACCCAGCATGCCTCTGCACTTTCAATGGTTTTTGCTTTCACATAAAAGACCTTGAGGCTAAAGAATAGCTGTATAAAACTCATTTATAATCCATTGCTGAAACAGAAGGACCCATGTAATAGTTTCAGTGAAAAGTTTCATCTGTTGTTTGTTTTTCTCTCAAAGTGTTTTTTTTTTCCGACTATATGCAAAGTCTTTCCATTTTCAGCATGACCTTGAGCAGAACAGGACAAATATAAGAAACCAGGACATCTGTAAGAATCTGAAAGTCTAAAGCGCTTAAGTACACTAAAGAAAAGTTTGTGAACCTTAAGGTTCAAACTGTACCTTCTTCCTGAGCATCCCATTCCTCTATTGCTGTTATACAAACCTCCTTTATTCTGGGAAGATGTTCCAGTGGATTTTGTGGAGATTTGTTTGAGAATCAGCCACAAGGGTTAAGGGTTAAGTCAGGTACTGATGTAGGTGAGGTGAGGTGAGGAGGCCCAAAGGTGTTTAGTAGGGTTGGAGCTCTATAGCAGGAGATCCTTCACCATATCCAACCCATGTAAAGCAGATCTTCATGGAGCTGGCTTTGTGCAAAGGGGGCATGGTCATGATGGAGCAGGTTTGAATATCATAGTAAATTCATAGGAAATTTTCAGAGACGTCTAATTGTGTGTCTCCAACTTTTTTTTGGGTACCTGTTTGGAGAGGAATCACATATGGCTGGAAAAGTCAGGTGTCCCAATATTGTTGTCCTTATAGCATCAGTCTTCAAAATATTAAACAACACACATACACATGGAGAGCTTCATTTACCGTATGCTGTAGTGTCTGAGGTCCTTCAGATCATTTACAGCTCTACTGAGCGAACAGCCGGCTCTGCACTTCTCTGCTCCGGATCACAGATGCTGGAGATTGATGAAGCTGAAGGTCTTTACTGCTCCTGCTCCTGCCTACATTTGGATAATGAGACTCTGATAGATCTGAGAGCAATTGAATCCATTACGATTCCAAATCCCAGGTCCATTAGAACAAAGACTGACCAATCAGACGATCATTTTTTACCGGAAACTTTGTTTTTTAACATTTTTGTATTTTCTAAAACGGTATTATATGATAGTACATTTTAATTATTGTGAGATTTTGATAAATGTGTATAATGGCACAGTGATATTGTCGTGAAGCTGTTGGGTTTGGTGCCTGGTGCTGTTTCTCATTCCATTCCTTATTTTTCTTCTCCCCAGTTCATTAAATTCATCTTGTGCCTCGAGCCATTTATCAAAATCACCATATCATTTACACCAAATCCAAAAATCCTCCATGGAGCTCAGTGAGGACATTAGGAAATGTGTATAATAACTGTTAGTCTGTATGGAATTGGAACTGGTTGTTACTATGGTTACAGGAGTTAAACTGACAACAAACTACCTGTGTTCAACTCTCACCTGAACTTACAGCCGATCACAATCTACTCTTCACACCTGAACTTCCAGCCAATCACAATCCTGGATTCGCCCTGATTTTAGATGATAATATAACATGTCTGTTTTCAGTAATGAGGGATGGAACGTCAAGTCAGTGTGAAGTTCCTCGAGACCCGCGCTATCCGGACTGCTCTAGCAAAGTTGACGTGAGTACACACACACACACACACACACACACACACACACACACACACACACACACACACACAATAATTTTTTGAATTATTGAAAAGGGTAATGAGATATATTTGAAGTAATGAGATGTTTAACAGCGATGGAAGGAGTCTCCAGTGTCAGCATTATATACCAGACAGGCATAAATATTTCTGACGTTCGGTTAAAGAACCGAAGAGTTTACGCTTTCTGGAAACCACGACTTGCTTGAAAGATTATATCTGTACTATGGAGCCAGTTGTTTACTATGATGCCAAAGGTTTGTGGACACCTGACCTTAAGATTGGCATGTGCTTCTTTTTTAACTTTTCATTCCAAATTGATCTTCATCTGCTGCTCTAATGAGCTCCACTTTTCCAGTAAGATGTTTTACTAGATTTTGTGGAGATTTGTGGAGATGCGTGTTAGTAAAGTCAGGTACTGATGTAGGTGAGGTGAGGAGGCCTGAGGGGCAGTCAGCATCAAAAATGAATCTTAAAGGTCTTTAATAGCGTTGAGGTCAGAGCTCTAAAGCAGGAGAACTTCCACCAAATCCACAGAAGCATCATCATGCTGGAGCAGGTTTGGGTCTCCTAGTGCTTCTTTCTTTGTGCTAACAGTTTGTTGAAGAACCACATATGATTGGAGAAGTCAGGTGTTCCAATACTGTTTGACATTTTGTGTAACTATAAATGGATAAAAACAC
>MU562415.1:7367493-7382493 GCA_024362625.1 Silurus asotus
ACTTCTGAGTTGAACACAGGTAGATGGTGGTCAGTTTAACTCCTGTAACGATACCGAGCTCCAAGGAGTGGAGTTTGTGCACTTGGTGGAAACTGTGATGAATTCGGTCGAGGCACAAAATAAATTTGACCAAGTGCTGAAGAAAAAATGGTAGACCACGACGAGTTCAGTATCTGTAACTTCCTCGCTTTCATTAGCTGTCCTTCGGCTACAATCTGTTGCGGACCATGCGAGGTCAAACGTTCACGACTGAAGCCCATAACAGCGACACGAAGCAGAACACAGAGTTTTAAAAAGCATTAGAACCCGTTCCAAATGGGATTTCGAACGAGGTGAGTTATATCACACACACTCCTGCGATCTCCAGGTTTCACAACGGTGCAGTGCGTTCAAGTCAAGGTCGTCTCTTGACCTTGTGAGTAAAAATCCGTTCATGTTTTGAGGAGGCACTCAGTTGTAGCGTTTCGGTCCATCTGTGGACACCAGCTGGGGGTTAAAGAGGTCGTTTCAGCATCGGCGTGTCTCGTGCTTTTTTGTGAGTGACGCATGAGCATTGTTTAACCCGGCTGACCAGCGTGACGTCCTCTGGACCCGAGCTAGTGGGCATTCCACTTTCTTCCCTCAGTGATTACAGTGTCATGAAGTGATATCTTCTGCATTGAAACATCACTGTCTTTAATAACGTTGGAGACAGAAACATCGAAGGTCATGACGGCGTATTGCGTTTTTGGGTCGTGTCTGGGTTCTAGCCATGATCTTGATAACTTTCGCACCCAGCGTCCATACATCAATCCCCAGCTCATCTCTCATCTCTGATCTCTCACTCAGTCTCCACTCGCTCATGTTTGTCTTTATCGAGCTCCTAAACACACCAGGTCTGATTCGCTGACACTAGGGTGGTAAAGGGGTGGGGACTGGGCGTGGCACATCTCAAACACTATTGGCTGTTGTATAAATTTAGGCTTCGATGTCGTTTCCGAAGGACGACGCTCACTCAAGAAAAGAAATCAAACAGAACAATGTTTCTTGCGTTACACGTAACTATAAACGGATAAAAGCTACGATAATAACACAGGAATAACTGTACATGCATCATTGTCTGCATATTTTCATATATTTTCTAATCTTTAAAAAAACATTTATGCATCAAAACAAACATATTTTGCAATTCAAATCACTATTTATACGTTTTTATATACATTTATACGTTGGATTATTATTCATCTTTAATAGAACTTCAATGTAACAATTATCATATTTTCAAATTGAAATATTTTCTTTTTGATGTTTTTGCCCATGTTTATATATTTTTTAACAAAATATTAATTTGTAATTCACCATTAATTAGCGTACCCCCTAGTGGTCACGGACCCCTGGTATAACCCAATAAACCCTTCACCTCCTGAGTTTTAAGAGTCGAGCATTGTTGTGTGGTGAAAAGTAAATATGATGAAAAGGTCTAAACAAATCCTGAGCATTCGTTCTTAAAAAAAACCTTCAAGTTTGTTCTTGCAGGATGCAGTGGAACGCTCCGTGCTCCCTCGTTGCCTCTGAAAGAAAATGTGTTTTGATGATGTGTGTGGAGAAGGTCAGCAACTCTTTGCTTTCCTGCTTTAGAAACCAGTGCGTGGGAGAATCCAACCGGAGCTCTAAGATCCCCTTTAACCAACCCCCGAATCCCCCCCGTTTCCCCCCTGGGGCTGCACAGGCTGGTGGAGTGGTGGTGAAGCATCTGATCGAGGGGAAGTGAGGGAAGGAAAACAGAGGAGTGTTGCTGTGTAATGATCAGAGCTGCTTTTTATAGCGTTCAGGAGCGATTGGCTGGAATTGATTTCATTTACACACACACACACACACACACACACACACACACACACACACACACACACACAAAAGGAAAATAAGCTGTCTAATAGACACATTATTCTGTAGACCACTCTGACCTTCTAACAAAGATCTAAAGCTTTTCTTTTTTCTGTTTTGTTCAGCTTGTACCTACATGACTCACAGGCGCCTAAAGTATTTTATTATTCATGTTTGCCAACAATTAGTTTTTTTTTTTTTGTGCTATTTGTGTTAAAGATGGCATTAATCCAGTACCCAGGATAGACATCAGAACCAACATCATCATAAAACAACAGCTCAGAAGAAAAAAGAATACGTTCAGTTTGATTCTCTGCAGATTGAAATGTAATTCCTGAACTGCTCCTATGGAACTGAACCTCCATTAACATTATGGGCCAAAAGTATTTGGACACCTGGCTGATTTTCTTCTATGTGGTTCTTCTCTAAAACTGTACCACAAACTTGGAGACACACAATAGCATCAGACGTCTCAGGATGCAAAAGCATGATATTTCTTCTTCTTCTTCTTCTTCTTCTTCTTCTTCTAACTAGGAGACCCAAACCTGTACCAGCTCCCTATTGCACAAAGCCAGCTCCATGAAGATCTGCTCTACATGGGTTTGATTTGGTGAAAGATCTCCTGCTATAGAGCTCCAGCCCTATTGAACATGAATAAATTGTTAAAGCTGACTGCACCTCAGGAGCCTCCTCACCTCACCTACAGCAGTACCTTTCTTTTTCTAACACCCTTGTGGCTGAATGGCCACAAATGTCCAGTGGAACATTTTCCCAAAGGAGAAAATGGAGAGTAAATGGAGAGTAAATGTGAAATGGGACATTCAAAAAGCAGCATTTAGCAATCGTATGCTCAGGTGTCCAGAAACTTTTTAAACACTTTTTTTTGTAAAGCTACACGTTACACGTTGACTTGTCACATGACGTATGTGCACCTCGTTGCTATGGTGAGGTCAGAAGTGAACATTGCTCCTCAGAGGTTATCCGAAGAGAAAACCTAAAACAGACAGTAACATTTCTAATTAAAATTACCAAAAAAATCGAGACACTTTAACAAAGCTGGTGTTCAGTAGCACTTTAGCGCAATACTAGCACAATGCTAAATTGGTGGCTATTTGCATCAGTTGAAATGGAAATGATTGCCCAATCTCATGTTCATTTAATTAGCTAGAATGAAAATCTGCACTCGGTGTGTCTCTTTGTGCATAAGTTTGTGCGCCTCGAACCCCCCCCCGAAATGCGGTGTAACTTCAGTGTTAATTGAAATGGAGTGGAGCGAGTTGGAGTTGTTTACTGGCCTTCGACTGACAGATGGTTGGAATTTGTTGACCATCTGTCACAGGCTGGATGCAGCAACTCAAATCAGTGTTATATTTTATTATGGAGAAAGTCAGATGGTGTCGGTGTGGTTTTAATGAACCAGACCTCATAAACGCAGCAGGGGAAGAATCAGGAGTGAGCACACACAAGATAATACAATATTTCCAGGGGTTTTCTCTTAACATAAGATTTACCTTTATTCATCCCACAGTGAGGACATTTCCATTTCTTTCGTCCCTCATCCCTCGCTCTCTTTACCAGATTTATTTTAATATCTATGGTGACTCAACAATAAGTGATTTAGTAAATCACTGAATCATTCCATCAGTGATTTATTACCTGGCTGATTCAATGAGTCAATAACTCACCATATTACTGACTCACTGACTCAGTAACTGACTGACTCATGTAGGCAATAACTCAGCTACTCAGTTATTCAGTGACTCATTGACTCAGTAACTGACTGACTCAGTGAGTCAATATCTCAGAAAATCAGTTATTCAGTAACTCAGCAACTGACTTATTCACTGAGTCAATAACTTAGCATCGCAGTGACTCACTGATTCAGTGACTCAGCAACTTTCAGTTACTGAAAATTCAGTGATTCTTTGACACAGTAACTGACTCAACTCAGATATTCAGTGACTCAAAAACTCAGTGACTCAGTGACTTATTGACTCATTAAATTATTGACTCAGTGAGCCCAAAACTCAGCAACTCAGCTATTCAGTGAACCAGTAACTGACTCAGTAAATCAATTACTCAGCGAATCAGAGGCTCAGGGTTTTTTTTGAAAGTATCTTAATTGTTTGAAGAACTTTTTAAACCTGTTGGTTTAGGGCTCTAAAGTGTTTCCCCATTTTAAATGGTTTTAGAAAGAAAATTTAATGGAAGTCCCTAAAATGTTTAATGAATCCAAGAAGACCTGTTAGAAACAGTTCCAAATAGCACCAATTTTTTTAATTCTGTAGCTATGGGTTACATTAGCTGATTAGATGAATCAGGTGATCTACAAGAAGGATTATGTGGTTAAGAAACCCAAATGATCTCTTAGTGAAATATGAAAATTTGGTAAAAAACTAAACTTAATTCTCAGTCAAGAAATGAGTAGATATGTTTTATAGTAAA
Source organism: Silurus asotus (assembly GCA_024362625.1). NCBI lineage: Eukaryota > Metazoa > Chordata > Actinopteri > Siluriformes > Siluridae > Silurus > Silurus asotus. Next base: position 7,371,802 of record MU562415.1, read on the forward strand.
CTCCTGCCATCCTGGACCAGGAGACAGGACTCGTAGTGGAAGCCAACGTTGCGTTATAGATGATTGATTTCTAACAAGCAGCTACGAGCACGTAAAGGATCTTAAAGCATGACGACCACAGCGATGTTCTTTAAAATTACATTATTAGATGAGAATCGTTTTCTTTCATGCTCACAAGTAGAAAGGAAACACAACCGATTTTAAGTACAAAAGCCTTAAAACAGGAAGAAAACAGCGAAGTAGGCTAAAGCCAGGGAAGAAATTAAAACAAGCCAACAAAGAGCTTAATGAGCTGCCTCCCTGTGGAGCTCAGTGATTTTAATCACTTCACTAAAATAGACTTTCACCTCAGCGTGACAGCAGCGTTCGCTCATTTCCCGCAGCTATTCAGCTAACGCCAGCACAACGCGCATGCTAGCCGTCTTTAGCATAAAGTCTGAGTCATCTACATCGCTTTTGTAAAAATAGGGCAGGGTTTTTTTTTGCCCTCGTATTATATGTTCTAGTTTACGCCTGTATAACTCTTTACGCCACACTGCTACAGAACCCTCTCTTCTGATTGGCCTGGAGGTGGTGTTTCATTTCCTATGTGGTTGTTCTGATACGTTATTGTTTCCATAGCGACAGCTCATTTACAAGACCCTCATAGAGAAGAATCACAATTCTTTAACGAGTTTAAAAGAGAGGAAAAAAAGTGACTTATTTTGTAGTCCTGAAATGTAAATGGTGAAATAAATAGAAAAATGTTCATTTTTGATGATGATGATGATGATGATGATGATGATGATGATGTTCTGTAGATCCTGGTGCACGTGGGTTTCCTGACGGAGGAATCGGGCGACGTTTTCAGTCCGAAGGTTCTAAAAGGTGGTCCTCTTGGTGAGATGGTGCAGTGGGCTGACATCCTCACAACTCTTTATGTGCTTGGACACAATCTGAAGATCTCCGTCTCGGTCAAGGAGCTCCAGGGGTGAGTCGAATGATTAGATTTACATGAACAGGTTTTTTACAGGAGTGTTTGTATATGTGTTTCTATCCAATCAGATTTCATTGATTGTCTAAAGAATCTATTAACCAATCAGTCTGTCAATTGGCTGTTTAGCAGGCGTTAGAACACGTCCACATTTTCACGTCCTTTGATTGGATGGTGAATTAGTCAGAGCTCGCAAACTGCATCTGTAGCAAACTGCACAAATATACTCATGTAGATTTAAAAGCTGTTTTTTTTTCCATTCCACAACATCTGAAAGAGGAGGGAAAATCGATTTGGTCGCAGATACACTGACAGAGACATTCACAAAAAAAGCTGGACATCATGAATTCTACATAATTTATCGTACAAATCTGTGTTTCGACTGTTAGCGGTGCTACTCGAAAAGATGGGAATCTTTTAGGACCCAGTTTAGCACGAGCGTGATTTAGCGTGGGCACTGGCTTCAGTAGCCGAAATGAATCACTGGGGGGTGGGTGGCCACCGGCGCACGATTGGTAGCATAACTCATAGCTAAGAGGCTTTAGCGTTCGCCGGATTTGCTTTATGGGGGCTGATATGGAAGCGTACAGGACATTGATGGCATTAGTTATTCATGGAGCAGTGTAGAGGCTGACAGACTCATTCACCAGAGACCGATAGCAGCCATGTGCAAACCCCCTCAGCCAGGGGTTCAGCACGGCAAGTCCTGTAAATATATCAGCTCCTACCGAGGGAAAAGTGTGACACTTCTAGCATTTGAGGCCGAGCAGAAGCCTGGGAGAGCCTTCAGCATAGAGCCTTCAGCGAAAGTAGTTTTTTTTTTTTTTTTATACGACTGTAAGGATTAGCTAGTTGAATTAGCTGGGTCAGTGCTAGCAATATCTACAACAGGACCTCTGTTATGACTCAGAAGGTCTCTCCATCCTGAATTAAAGATATATCATTTTTTTTTATTTATGTAGAAAAGTCCCAAACTTCTTATTCCACATTTAGTGTCCTTTTGTTGTTTTGATAAGCTCCACTTTACTGGCAAGATGTTCCACTAGATTTTGTGGAGATTTGTGGAGATTGAATCAGCCACAAGGGTGTTAGTAAAGTCAGCTACTGATGTAAGTGAGATATTGTGAGGGGGCCTGGGGTGCAGTCAGCATGGAAAATTCATCCCCAAGGTGTTTAATTTGGTTGGAGCTCTACAACAGGATCTTTCACCAAATCCAACCCATGGAAAACAGATCTTCATGGGGCTGGATTTGTGCACAGGGTGATCATCATGCCGGACCAGGTTTGGGTCTCGTAGTTCAAGCGAAGGGGAAATGTATTGCTTCTGCACACAAAGACGTGCTGTACAATTGTGTAGATTTTGAAGAAGAACACACGGATGGAAAAGTGAGGTGCCCATGTTATTACTAACAATTTAGTTTCTGTTCTCACTCAAATCATAGCAGCAATAAACTTGCTGAAGTTAATGAGACTAGTAAAACTCATCGTTATTAGTTAGCGAGAAAAATAAAGTGAGGCGTAAAATCTTCTGGCTTGAAGACGTCTGGAAACTTCATTTGATGTCGTCTTCTCCGTTCTACTCCATTTTCTTCTCATTAACGATATCAAAGGCATGGATTAAAGCACGTAATTGTTTTTGCTTCTTCAAAGAATTATTTAATAAGGTTAATGATCTATCCAAGGAGGCTGGCGACGTGTGTGTGTGTGTGTGTGTGTGTGTGTGTGTGTGTGTGTGTGTGTGTGTGTGTGTGTGTAAAATCCATTATTATTTAGATGATTTAAGGCAGCCAGTCATCGCATTACATCCACCCTGACCTCTTATTACACTCACCATAACCTCTAACTACATTCACCATGACCTCTAATTACACTCACAATGACCTCTAACTACATCCACCCTGACCTCTTATTACACTCACCATGACCTCTAATTACACTCACAATGACCTCTAACTACATTCACCATGACCTCTTATTACACTCACCATGACCTCTAATTACACTCACAATGACCTCTAACTACATTCACCATGACCTCTTATTACACTCACCATGACCTCTAAATACACTCATCATGACCTCTAATTACACTCACCATGACCTCTAAATATATTTACCATGACATCTAATTACACTCACCATGACCTCTAATTACACTCACCATGACCTCTAAATATATTTACCATGACCTCTAACTACATTCACCATGACCTCTAATTACACTCACCATGACCTCTAAATATATTTACCATGACATCTAATTACACTCACCATGACCTCTAATTACACTCACCATGACCTCTAAATATATTCACCATGACCTCTAATTACACTCACAATGACCTCTAACTACATTCACCATGACCTCTTATTACACTCACCATGACATCTAATTACACTCACCATGACCTCTAAATATATTTACCATGACATCTAATTACACTCACCATGACCTCTAATTACACTCACCATGACCTCTAAATATATTTACCATGACCTCTAATTACACTCACCATGACCTCTAAATATATTTACCATGACATCTAATTACATTCACCATGACCTCTAATTACACTCACCATGACCTCTAATTACACTCACCATGACCTCTAACTGGCCTCTAATTAGTCACCCAGTGGCTGATTACCCAACCAGACCTTAAATCAGCTACTGCTAGTCACCGTTAGCATACAAACACTTTCTCTGTTTCTCACCTGTTGTTGTTGTTTTATGCTGCAGTGCATGCTGGGATGTGTTGGGGGCAGATGTGTGGCAAAAAGCATCATACTTTAGAGAAACACCGCAGGCTGGTTTAGTGTCACTGCGCTACATGAGATTAGCTTTACTACATTTTCACTATTTGACAGAGGCCTTTATCCAGAGCGACGTACATGCAACTGAGAAGTTATGGGGTTAAGGGCCTTGCTCAGGGGCCCCGGAGTGGCAGCTTGATGTGGCTGGGATTTAAACTCATAACCTTTGTATCCAGAGTCCAATGTTTTAGAGAGTCTTCTACTGGGTCAATTCAACAAAGGCAATCATGATGAAAGTGTGTGTGTGTGTGTGTGTGTGTGTGTGTGTGTGTGTGTGTGTGTGTGTGTGTTGTATTGTATTATGCTACATAAGCTCACACAATTGTCTTGTCAGTGTTGCCAGTTTGGTGGCAGATGCTCAAACGGAGACTTCGCCTTCACACCTCGTTTATTTTTCATCTTTTTCTGTGCTTTAACACACATTTTCTCGCACCTCGTTCTTTTTCCTGTATATTTAGATGCTTCGCTCACACATTTATGTGTATGTCTTTGTGTAAGTGTGTGTTTGTGTATATGTATGGGACTCAGTGTGTGTGTAGTGTACAGTATAATACAGTATCGAGAGGAGGGTATAGTGCTATAAGTTTTTAGATTTATAGATTTATTTAAATTGGTGATAACTATTTGTTATTGTAGAAATAATAAGAGTGTGATTTCAGTGTGTGTTTAATGTATTAATGTGGAACAGAGGCAGTTTTAATTTCATCCTAATCTGATGGAATCTTCGTCTGTCTGAGGCACTTCATTACTCTCCAATAGAGTTTCCTCCTCTCTTTCTTTCATAGTGCAAGTGATTTATCATCAAAATACACTCATAGAATGATTCAATTTCCTTCCCTCATCGTTATTCACTCTCTACATCACACACACACACACACACACACACACACACACACACACACACACACACACACACACACACGGTGTTCCCACTGCAACTCTGTGATCAGCCCATGACATAAAGTGGAAATATAAACAGTTAAAAAGTTTTCATTATTCATTATGAAATTAAAATTGTAATTGCGTTAGTTGATGTGTTTAAAGAAGAATGGAACATCTGCATTCAGGCATTTACAGGAAACCAATCAGCGACGGTGACACCGTTACTACTCTGGAGTTGATTCATTTCCCGTAACATCACGTTCCGCTCATGATTTTGTTTTATTTACATGATGACGCTTTTTATCCTTTTATTGTCACATTTAAATTCATTGAACATCTGGGAAACATATTCTCACACTCACATTCTAGCAGCTGGAAACAGTCCTATTTTCTCATCCTCCAGGTTCCTCATTGGAATAAGGGGATTAGTTACACGTCCTAAAAAACCTTCTTTAACTCCAAAAAGATACTTTTTATATTCCAGAACGATCCCTTTTCACCTCCAGAAAGGACTTTTTTTTTATCTCATTCTCTTCCACAACAAATTGTATTTTTTTCAAGAAAGGATTTCCTTCTCTTCCTGGAAGAACATTTCTCACTTCCAGAATGAACTTTTACTTCAGAAATGTTTTTTATTTTTTTTATTTTATTTTCAGAAGATCCCTCTTTTCTTTTGGAAAGGACTTTCTTTACTTTCAGGAAGAATCATTCAGAAAGAATCTTTATCTATTCCAGGAAAGAAGAAGAACCTTTTTCTCTTCTCCTCACTTTTCTCATTTCCTCTTGTTCTTTCTCTTTCTTAAAGTTAATAAGATAAAAAAAAATGTACATGTTCAAATGCTGACAAGTGCCGGTGGATGATTTGTTGCTATGGAAACCAAAATGTCTCAGATCAGACCCAGCGCATTAATATACTGTAAGAGCTGCTGTTCTGGAGAATTAATCAACCTGACAACCAATCAGCATCCAGAGAGAAGAAGGGAGAAGTAAAAGTAAGAGAGAGAAAGGGAGGGAAAGAGAAGAAGGGAGAGAAGGAGAACAAGGGCTTCATAAATCTCAGAGACTCAATTAAACAGCGCCTAATGTAATTTTATATCCAAGGACTTATTTCAGAATTGTAATGAGAAAGCAAGATAGACAGAATGAAAGAGAGAAAGAGAGAGAGATAGAGAGAGAGAGAGAGAGAGAGAGAGAGAGAGAGAGAGAAAAGGTATTAGACTCTGTATGAACCTGTAATGGCAGAGCAACAAACCACTTGTGCAAAAATGCAAAGCAAAAACACACTGATACTATTTTCAATTTGTGCTAATGGAAGCAGTGCTGTAGCTTTAAAAATAAGTCATGGAAATGGGAAGGTCTTAAAACATGGAGATTACGAGTTATTCCATTCTTTTTCCGTTTATTACACAACAGTACATTCCATTACCGATTCTCCAGGTCATGCTTCTGGTAGAACCTTTAAAAGATTCTTCAAGGGTTCGTTGGATGATAAAACGTTTACAAGTAGGTTTGATTTGGAGGAAAATTTAAAGATCTACTCACTATCATGAATCCAATTCACAGTAAACCCCCTGCTGTGTAAAACCCAAGACAAACTACACCCCTCAATCCTGCCTCTCAAACCAAACCCCCATAAACCCACCTCTCAGATCCACTTCTCAAACCTACCCCTCAAACTCGCCTCTTAAATTCACTTCTCAGACCTGCCCCTCAAACTCCCGTCTCTCAGTCAACCCTCAAACCTGCTTCTCACACCATACACAACAAACCCCACCTCTCAAATGATGCTAATAAAACCCACCCCTCAAACACCCCACCCCTAAAGCTGCCCCCTAAAACCCACCTCTCAAACCAAAGCCCCTGTAAACCCATCTCTTAGATCCACTTCTCAAACCTGCCCCTCAACCTCCCACCCCTGAAACTCGCTTCTCAAATCCACTTTTCAAATCTGCCCCTCACACCTGCCTCTTACTCAACCCTCAAACCTGCCCCTCAAACTTGTCCCTAAAGCCCACCTCTCAAACCAAACCCACTGTAAACACATCTATTAGATCCACATCTCAAATCTGCCCCTCAAACCCAAATCCAAAACCCCACCCCTCAAATCATGCTAATTAGAACCCACTTCTCAAACACCCCACCTCAAACCCACCTCTCAAATCCACCTCTTAAACCTGCCTTCGAACACCCACCCCTCAAACCCAGCCCCCAAACCCACCTCTCAAACACCCACACCTCAAACCCCACCTCTAAAACCCACCACTCAAACACCCACACCAACAACCCCCCGTCTATCTGCCTCAAACCGAATTTTCTATTACTAGCTGAGTTTTTTAAACAGGTGTTTGGAGATTGTGCACAATTTATCACCGTTACAACATGAAGTTGCTGTAATGTGAATTAATAAAACCTTAGTAAAGTAATACATGACTTTAACAACACACACACACACACACACACACACACACACACACACACACACACACACACACCACACACATTATCCATTAAACAGGACATAAAGGTCTGGAGAATGTTCTACAGCCATAAAGCAGTGTGTGTGTGTGTGTGTGTGTGTGTGTGTGTGTGTGTGTGTGTGTGTGTGTGTGTGTGTGTGTGTGTGAGTGAGACGGGGGTTTGTAGATGCAGCTGTTTCTCTCACCCCGCTGAGTCATTAGCACTCCGGAGTGCACTTCAACACCATCAGCTAGGGCACATTAAGAAGAGAAAGGCTGTAGAGGGCATCCATTATCTGTGTGAAGAGGAGCGAGAAGGATCTGAAATCATCAGCGGAAAGAGAGAGAGAAAGAGAGAGAGAGGGAGAGAAAGAAAGAGAGATGAAAGAGAAAACCATATTTAATGGATGCTATCATTTCCTCGGGTGTTAAGTACCGTCATTATAACCCTCTTGTACCACAACAGCCTACGGTCTCAGCACCTCCAGCCGTACCAACGATCCTTCGCTTTTTCAGAACCTCGGGCAGATCTGGAACGCTGCGTTTTGTTTTAGCGCTACGCCAAAGAGCTGCTCTCAAATTCTCGATATTGGCCAGAAGCTGGGGTTAGTTATCTATAACAGTAGCGCTTACGTGCCAAAATTGTTACCTGAAACAGGTCCCACGTGATCAATGCAAGTCATTTAAATCCCATTCTGCCTGCCTTTCGTACACTTGTAGCAGTCACGCCCGAACACGTTGCATTTCTTGGCTCATTTCTGGAGCCAAACCTCCCCCCTAAAACATGAATTATTGATATGCTTTCCACTTCAGACCCCCCTAAACAAACAGTATGCTTCAGAAAGCCATATGTGAGCGGCACTGGGAGGAAAATTGCCTCATAAGTCATGTTCTGGGGCGGCATTGTGAAGCGTCCCGCTATAACCAAGGCTAGCCTTTAAATTCCTCATCTGGCAGAGATGGACATGAGGCGTGAGAGGCCAGCGAGGCATTAACCTCGAAGCTATTCATCACACAGGAGTATGGGAAAAAGATGGAGACCACTCACAAAACAGCATCCAACATGGCTGCCGGGAGAACGGAGCCCAAACGAGCAGGAGGCTGCAGGGGGACAGCATGTTAAATGTCTTCAGACGAAAAGAGCGAGAGAGAAGGGAATTTGGCTTTCAGACACAGTAAAGCCTGTGATTTGTCTGAGAGCGTGAGCGCTGATTGAAGAGCAGCCTGACACCCTGGAGGAGGAAAGAAAAGAAAAGAATAGCTCTCTAAAATGACAAGTTCAGAGAAAATGAACTAGTTCATGGTTCAAGAGCAGCAGGAAGCTTGTGTAGAAAATCCAAGGCCTGTCATGCAAGCAGGTGATGCTGGCAGGTTAGATCAACCATAACATAAAAACTACCTGCCTAATATTGTGTACTTTTTCCTTGTGCTTCCAAAATAGCTTTGACCTGTCAAGGCCTGGACTTCTCAAAACCTCTGGAGATGTGTTGTGGTATCTGACAGCTAGGTGGTAGCAGCAGATCCTTTAAAATTGTGTAAGGTGTCAGGTGGAGCCTTCATGAACTAAGATTGTTATGGATATCCATGAGTTGGATTTCTTTGGGGCCTTTGTGCTTAGGATGTGTTTGGGCTCTTCATTGTTCAGATTGTTGAGGCCTCCACGAGATAGACCTTTTTGGGGCCTACATGGTTAGAATGTGTTTGGAGCCTTAATGGTTGTTTGGGGGCTCCATGGGTCAGACTTGTTTGAGGTTCGATGAGTTGGACGTCTTTAGGGCTTCTTTGGAACAAACTTGTTTGGGGCTCAATGAGTTGGATTTCTATTGGTCTCCCATGGATCAGACTTGTTTGGGGCTCAAAGAGTTGAATTTCTTTGAGACCTTCACAGACAGAACTTGTTTAGGGCCTCTATATCTCTGACTTGTTTAGAAGCTCCATGGATAAGACTTGTTTGGTCACACATGTCCCAAAGTTCTAGGTAATATGATGAATCTATGGTTTGAAAGATTTTATTGGGTACAATTGCAAGAGGAAACTAAATGATAAGTGAAGAAATGGAAGGCAACATCTAATCTATGATTGTTCTAAGGAATTGTTAGTTTGGATTTGACACTTTAGATCTTTAGAGTTTGAATGATACTTTTCATCTCTTGCTTCTGAATAATAAAAGTAACAAAAAAAGGTGCAATTTTGAAATAAATTCAGCTGATCTTGCTGGTCATGCTGATCTGAGACTGTGCTCATGGTTTCAATCATCTAATGAGCTATTGCTAAGAATCATCGTTATGTCTGGCCAAAAAACTTTCCAGGAACTTCTTTCTACAGGACGATGCGATGCAGTGAACTGTTTGTTCACTCTGAGGAAAAGTTTTGCCTCTGTTCCTATGATTTCTTTTGGATTTTAAGTTGGAAACTGTTGTGAATCCAGCCAATCAGATTGCAGCGCTGGGGAAAAGACCATGACTGCAGACTGTAGAACCTGTTTAGAAATCCATCAAAAGAACCACTACAACAATTTTTTCTTCTAAAGAGTGTGGAGAAACTTTTGGGGGAAAAAAAGAGGCTGGTGTTATTGATTTATTGATTCAGTTGTGGTGTGTGTTCATGTAGCGGTGTTGCTGGAGGCAGTTGCACACTTGGTTGGTTTTCAGAACTGATTTGCTCAGTGTGTGTGTATGAGTGTGTGTGTATATGTATGTGTGTGTGGGTTTATCGACCGAACCACACACCACCCAGACGGACCGCAAACACCCAGAAACTCATTACGTCTTGATATACTCGCCTGCCGACTTCCTCTGAGCCGTTTGGAAACGTTTGCGATGAGTCGTCATCGCTAATGTAACGTGATGATGGAACAAGGAGTTTGGTGCACTTTTGCTCTTTTGCTCGCTCGTGGAGATCCATATGAAATTGGAGATCATGTTGATGGTTAAGAGCCTGTGCGCTCCAGAAGCACTATATTTAAGGAACTACAAATAGTAAATGAAACGGTCGGGAATAGAATCCTGGAATCTGATTGGTCAGAGGGTGCTATGTTTACATCTTATGTTTACTCTTTTGGAGAATAGAAAGCTGGTGGTCGGGTTTCTCCAGCAGGAGGCCTGAGAGACGAGAATGAAAACAGATTAGTAGGAGGTCCCAGGAAGCCTTCTGTTCAATAATGAATTTTCTTCCATCAGTTTCAAACCGAAATGGAGAAGTGTGTGTGTGTGTGTGTGTGTGTGTGTGTGTGTGTGTGTGTGTGTGTGTGTTTTTCTCTTTGGGGTGTTACTGCTGTTTCAAAGTCTTTCCTTTCCTTTCTCTCGTTTCCTCTGTAGCTCATGCTACTACTTTTGACCGTTGGTAAACGACCCAGTTGGAATTTATACTGGAAATAAAACAAGATGTAAAATCTTTTGTTTGTTTGTTTGTTTGTTTGTTTGTTCAGCCTGTAAAGATGATGATAATGATGATGATGAGAAAGAAAAGGAATTGGATTCTGTAATCACGTGTGTAATGCTGGACTTTAAACTGTAATCTTGCACTTCTGTTGGAGCTGCTGCTCTAGAAAACTAATCCACACCTCTCC
>MU562415.1:7384993-7407493 GCA_024362625.1 Silurus asotus
AGAACATCTTCCCAGAAGAATGCAGCTTATTATAAGAGCAACTCAGGAGAGAAAGCACAGGCTAATTTCATGGTCAGACATCCAGAAATGTTTGCTCTTCTTGTGTTATTCATATGATCACTTTCCTTCCTGATGTTTTTCAGGTGCCACATCCGAGTCATTGACACGTTTGGGACGGAGCCGGTGTATAACCACGAGGAATACGCAACGTTACACGGCTACAGGACAAACTGGGGATACTGGAACCTCAACACCAGGCAATACATGACCATGTTCCGTAAGTACCACACTCAATCTAGACTTTCAATCTGTCCAGTGTTCAGGGTTCCAGAAAAGGTTTTGGGAAAAGTGGAAGTATTGTGAACATTTTTCAAAAGCGTTTAATAATTTAATTTAAATTTGTATTTACACGCAGTTTTTTGCGTCGCAGAAAACAGAGGCTTACGAAAACGAAAAGTATCAAAATATTTTAAGTCTTTGCAGGAAAGTAAATGAACACCAGGCAGAAATGGGAGGTTGTTGCCGAAATGTTTGTTTTTGGTGCTTGTATTTTGCAATTTGCAAGTTTAGTTCTTTTCTTTCTTTTTTTTTTTTAAGTCACGCTAAAATTTAGACTGAAATAGAATAAACAAAAAGCAGATTTATGTTTATAAATGAATAAATATAAACATTTATTATTGACTGTCTTCATCTGTCTCTGTCTCTCCACCCAGCCCACACCCCAGATAACTCCTTCATGGGCTTCGTATCGGAGGAGCTGAACAAGACGGAGAAACACAAAATCCGTCAAAACAAAGTAAAGAACATGGCAGTGGTGTATGGCAAGGAGGCCAGCATGTGGAAGGTGAGGAGCAGAAAAAAGATGCAGCTTGATATAGAAATTGTGACCCAGAAACAGCTGAATTTTTTCACGTTCATGATTTTGTTCACCTCCCGAGTCTTTCCTGGTTTGACTATTTCAGTAGTGTCATGTGACGGCTTCGTAGACTCTATACAGGAAACGGTGATGATTATTTCACCTCTTGAATCATCTCGATCTTTCGCTCTTTTGTCATGTGACAGCCGTAGAGACTCAGGATCAGAAATAAACAATTTGGAAAGACAAGGTTCGTGAGGTGGGAGCGTGGTGGTTGAGGCATTGGACTTTGCACCTGTAGGTCAGGAGTTTAAATCCCAGCTATACCAAGTTTCCACTTCTGGGCCCCTGAGCAAGGCTCTTAACCCCATAGCTGCTTGGTTGTATATAGGAACTGCCAATTGCTGTAAATATGGGGTGAGCAAAGAATTTCATTTTGCTGTATAAATCACATTCTAGTTTTTGCAATAAAAAAGGAATGATGTTACCAGTGTGACCAACACGAAGCAAACGAATGAATTGTTTCTGGTTTAATTTGCGCTTGGCTACATTATAATGTTTTCTTTCTTCAGAAAACGATCGAAAGTTTGTAAATAGATTTGGTTCTGCTAAAAATGGAACAATTTCTTTCTGCTCAAATAAACCAGGCAAACAAAGTAAAGAAAGATTCAAAGATCTGAAAAAAAGTAATAAACTTCCCATCACTGAAATCTCCGTGATTAAAATAAAAGATTTTTGCATATCAAGCATCTCATCCACACACACACATCTGACTACGCTTGAAATGTTCATTCTCTTTCTGTTGCCAAAATAAATTCTCTTTAGATGATGAGATGTTCTTGTCAGCAGTGTTTGTGCTTCTGCTTGGTGCATTGTTCCTCTGTTATCGCAACAACCACACTCTCAAAACTTTACGATAAAGATTTTACAGCATTAATTAACATGGAAAGCATCAGGTCTGGGCGCACATCTCTTTAAACCCCGACGCGTTCCTCAGCAGCCGTGCTACGATAACAGCTCTATAGAAGAGCAGACAAGCTGGAAGATAAGGTTATCTGTTCTCTGATAAAACAAAAAAAATTAAGCCTTGACTTTAATTTTAGACTTAAATTGCTTTTCAAAGGCGGTGTGTTGTGACGTTGTGTTTTTCTGTTCAGTTGTGTTATAGGAGAAAATGAGGCTTTGTCTAACATACAGTTCTTTTTTTTCTTTCTCCTATATTTCTGTCTTCCTGATGCAGCTACAGGTAAGATTTTTTTAAATATATCAATTAATTATATATTACACCCTCACATCTTCTGTCATCGCCAGTGAACGTTTCCTGATGATCACTAGAAACTTTTCACTTTTTTCTTTGAAAAAATCCCTCACTTTTTTACTCATATAATGTCCTTTTTTATTCCCACCACACATCCACTTGGGAATTTGGCAGCAATATACAAAGTAATATTACATATTGTATTTATTTTTGTTTGTATTGCGATTTTAACAATAAACATCGTCTCAAATCAGATTTACAGAGATAAAGCGCTTAAAGTTAAAGTAAAAGAGTATTAAAAAAAAGTTTGCTGCCTTCATTTTTGTTCCTTATAACTAATAAATGAGCTGTGGTGACTGTGGTAAAGGACAAACAAGCTGAGATGGCATGAGGAAAAAACCTTGAGAGGAACCAAACTCTGAAGGGAACCTCATCCAAATCCTCTAAATATATAAAATATGATATAAATATATTATATCAAATCTATAGACAATAAATGCAATTCCTAATTGAGGAAGAGACCTCATGCTCATGACACGCCACAATTCTAACATCGTTTTCCAGCAGACACCATGGCTTTCAAACATGACCTCCATAGATAACACTTCCCAGCACTCCCATTCACCAGTATACCAGGTGGGATCAAAAAGTTTGGAGATGATGAAAGCTCAGGAAGACCTTTGATGATCTCAACCCTGAAAATGTTGAAACCATTCGAGAACATGTACATGATGATCCCCAGAGAACGATCCACATGATCTCACTTCCGCACACACCCTACCTGCCAGATTTGGCTCCTGCAAACTTCGCCCTGTTCCAAAGATGAAGATCTAGCTATAAGGTCGGCATTTGGACACCATCAAAATGATCCAGCGCGAATCGCAGTAGGTGCTTGAATCACTTCGAAAGAAGCCTTCCAGGACACGTTCTAGAAGAACACTGGGAGCGCCGTATTACTGCACAAGGGGACTATTTTAAAGGTGAAAGTGTGGAAACGTACTCGCTTGTAGACAGAGCTCGGCTAAAATTTGGTGATGCATAAACCTCCCAATTGGTTTTTTGAGAAAAATACATTTAGTTAAAATCTGAGTTTTCGGGGAAATATATTTTAAGCTAACTGTATGAAGCATAAGACCTGTGGTTGCCATTGCGTTATATGTTCCTGAGTCTTTTTTCCTAGTTAGAGGGAAACTTATTACAGCTGCCTTCTTCATTCTGGATGGTGCCTTGAGAAAAGTTCTTCACCACCCAGTCGGAGAACTATGTGTGGCGTAGTGATACAGAGGTCCTGTTTTCTTGCGAGTGTGTGTCACTCCTTTCTAACGTTTCTTTGCTCTGCCTCAGGTTGTGAGTTCCTTCTTGTGCAATTTAACTTCATCAATAAGCTTTCTTGGCGAAGGCATTTACTCTGAAATGGATCGAGGGGCTGAGGTTGCAGTCTTCTAGGTGGAACCGAATTGAGTTTTGTGTTGTTTACTTCGGGTCTGCAATCAAAGCTGTATGGCTTTGCCTGTTAAATTGGCTCTCGTTGCCTGTGATTCTGCAGAGCTGAGAATTTTGATATCCTCAAGAGCAGACTGCTGGCATCTACACATGGAAAAAAATAAGTTTTAGGCCTTCTGAGACGCTTTTGCTTATTCCGCATACAAAGCTTTTTCACCAACATTTATCATTATTCTTCCTTGTTTCCACATATACCTTCTGATTTAATGTCCTAATCTTCTATTGTTTATTCATCTTTCTTTACAATTCATCCTCATTTCCATTTTCCCTTTGACACTTTATCTTAATTTCCATTTTTATGGGTTATTGCTTAGATTTCAGTTTTTTGTGAATCTACTTATAATCTCTTTCACTCTTTAAACTTTTTTATATTTGCTCTCCATGGACCTTCGGGTCATTTTCTATTCCCCTGCCTGTAGTAGAAGTGAAATCAGGAGTAGAATGAAAGGTAAATTAGGGGAATATGGGGCTTTCATGGCGAGACTCTGATGGGGGCATTCAATAGCCCAAATGGTATTATGCTTTGCTCAAACTCATGGAATTGATCCAGTTATTTGCTGATTCCACACTTGCTGTGTCAAAAGTAATGGAGTAAGATACTCACCCTTCATCACATCTCAGGTATACTAAAACATGACCATCTCACTCATATTAGGACCTTCTCCAAACCTTTCTCACAAAGTTAGTGCTCTGAATTGTATAGAATGTCTTTTTTGTATGTAAATTCCATGAAGCAAGCTCACATTCCAGTAAGCTCCATAAAGACAGTGTGTTAAGTTTGGCGTGGAAGATCTTGGGTGTACTTCACAGGCTTAACCCTACACCTTCTCACTAAACATCAGCACCCAACATCACGAATAATCTCAGATACTCTTCCAGAAGAACAAATAACTTACATATGTGTCAAACTATAAGAGGTTTAAATTTCCAATAAAGATCCTTCAAAATGACTTCTACAGAAATAAGTGTATATAAAAGCATTTGAGGTAACCACCGATTTACATCCACATATTCCTTCTAAACCTGAAGATTCTTTAGCCTTGTCTTTAAGTTCATGTTTTGGTGATGTTTTGCTTGTAAGGCTTCCCCGGAATCGAACTTCTAAGGCAATCTTAAAATTGAGTCCCTCTCTGTTTTCAGCATTTAGCCCTGGAGATAACCCCCTAATTGGTTTGGAAAATCCTCGCAGAAAAAAGCTATCGATCTCTGTGCTCTCCAATCATGTCTACACACAACACAGTAGAAGAAGCTTGGTTAGCAACACAGGGGAAGTCAATAGCAATGACCTGATCACATTGAATTTCAAGAAACGGAATTTTAACGTTACTCGAACAAGCAGACAAAAGTCAGATGAATACATTCCTACTTTGTTAAGGTGCGAAAAAGGTTTCTATCCAAACTCTTTTTCACATAGAAATCCCTCTCTCCAACCTCTGACCCCTTCCTTTTTCTGCCATTAGAACATGTGTTAAGGGAGTTTTTGGATAAAAGAGGTGAGATATATTTGAGCTTCGAACCAAAACCCCTAAATCCCATCATGAGAGGACACTGTGTAACAGCAGCTCAATGCGATTCTTCATCCCATGGCTCAATTTGACATTAGTGCCCTTTTGCTATTTACCTTCTACGAACTTCAACACACCTTTCAGGCTTTTTAACTGAGGTATGCTTTTATTTAAAATACCCAGGTGACATTACTAAGATGGTAGAAAGAAACTATTACAGCGAACAAATATGAGTTGGTATCAGAAAAGTGCAAGTCTAGTTTAGTAATATGCCAACAGGTGGCAGCACAAGGCTGCATGCACAGTCACAGGGAGCACCAACGTGTCTATGTTCGCCAAAAGACATTGTGGCACACAATTGTGTAGAAAGTCTTTGGATGCAGTATAATACAATTTTTCCTTCACTTGAACTCGGCGACCCAAACCTGTTCCAGCATGGCAATGCGCCTGAGCACAAAGCTCGAGCTCTGGGAAGATCTGGTGTACCTTAACCTTAGCTCTATTGAACATCTTTGGGATGAATGTGAACACTGACTGCACCTACACCTCACATACCAACACCCTTGTGGCTGATGAACACAAATGTCCACAAGCACACTCCAAATTCTAGCAGAACAACTTCCTAGAAGAGTGAAATTATAAGAGCAAATTAAAACTAAGTGTGGAATGTGATGCTCAAAAAGCACATACCAAACGTATGACCAGGTGTCCACAAACTTTTCTCAATATAGTATATGTACACAGAACAAAATTATAAATGCAACACTTTTGTTTTTGCCCCATTTTTCATGAGCTAAATCCAAAGAACAAACACTTTTTCTATGTACACAAAAGACCTATTTCTCTCAAATATAGTTCACAAATCAGTCTAAATCTGTGCTAGTAAGCGCTTCTCCTTTGCCGAGGTCATCCATCCACCTCACAGGTGAGTCAGATCAAGGTGATGATTAGACAACACGGTTATTGCACAGGTGTGCCTCAGGCAGACCACAACAAAAGGCCACAGTTCAGTGTGTGTGTGTATATATATATATATAAATGCATACAAATATTTCTATATAAACAGTATATCTCCACAAAGGCAATAAAATCTGAAGGTTGTGAAAAAGTTTTAAATGTCATGCTTTTCTAAATGAGTGACTTCATGATTTGATGTGAAAATGATATAAATTGGCTCTATTATAGCGAGAGAAAAAAAGAGCTTTCAATCCCGCATCCTTGTTCCACCAGGTTCTCGCACCTCAGCTAATCTCCCCACCCCCCAATTTCAGATCCAGCCAGCTTTAAAAAGCCATTAGGAATACGTGAGCAGATTTCACAAGCATGGTTTGACTCTTCAGATCCAGAAACTTGCCACCTGCTTAACATTCTGGCAGCGACGGCGTTCTGCCGAGAGGCTTGTCACAGCGAGTGTTTAGCGTGAGGGGGCAGTCGTCTCTTTGAGGTGCTGCCAGGTGACATTTGGAAGGGTTCGGAAACTTAACCTGAGGGCTAAGTGGGTGGCTTGAGGTTGAACGGTGAATATAGATTAGAAAAAAAAGGGACAGCTGGTGGTAAAAAATACACAATGATGAATGATTCAGATGCACAGTGATGAATGATTCAGCATGAGGGATTTAAAGATGTTGCTGCTGTTATTAATAAAGCTCCGTATTGCCTTTCGGAATGAAGTGATACAGCAGCGAGAAGATGCTGAGCATCGAAATAAACCTAATTGGTGTCGAGAATATTGCCTATTTACTGATGCATGAATGATCCCGAATCTATTTTTTACTTAAACAAATACAACTTATGTTTAATTTACCAACTTATCTTATAGACTAGCTCACAAAATAGCACTTGATCCAGTTGGTATTAAATTCCACAACAAAGAAGCCATGATGAGGGAAGTTTTTTGGGAATTTCCAAAGAAAATGGTAATATTGTAAAGCCCAGAGGAGGCCTAATGTGCATAAATGTTGACATCTTGGCATTGATTTTGACTAAACCTGTCATGTGTATGCTCTCGGGTTGATTGTGGTTCTACTATTTAACTTTTTCTCATCCAACTTTATTGAAGTATTACTTTTTTTTAGAATGTTATTTTCAGGCAATATTAGCAAATAATTCAACACCCAGCTACTATTGCGGGAAATGTTGGTGCGAAAGAAGCTACATTTCTATTTTTACTTCTCTAATTAATAAAATAATAAAGCTATTGTAGCTATTTCTTATAATTTACAGTGCCAATAATTAACTAGGGAGTTAAGCAACTTTGTTAGCAAATATTTGTTTATGTTTTGGATTTTTGCAACCTCAGGGTAAAGAGAAGTTTCTTGAAATCCTACATCGCTATATGGAAGTCCATGGGACGGTGTACTATGAGACACAGCGCCCCCCGGAGGTCCCTGCTTTTGTTAAAAATCATGGTTTGCTACCTCAACAGGACCTGCAGCAGCTTCTACGCAAGGCCAAGGTGACCTTTTATTCTATTCTAACAGTGTGAGACTTGAGTTTTCAAGTCTCACACTGTTCATCTGCTTTTGTTTTTATCGTTCATAATTCCGAAGATTATATTTTAAACTTTTTCCCCTTCCAGCTCTTTATCGGCTTTGGTTTTCCTTATGAAGGCCCCGCCCCTTTAGAAGCGATAGCCAACGGATGCATTTATCTGCAGCCGAAGTTTCGTCCTCCACACAGCTCTCTCAATCACGAGTTCTTCAGAGGGAAGCCGACATCCAGAGAGGTAAGGGCTTCATATAGAAAGAGTGAGTTACCCAGGAAGTGATGAGGTTCTTCAAAAGTTTAGAAATAATAATTTTTTAAGTTTTTCTTTCAGAAAAATATTGAATTTAATCTTCTTTTGTACAAGATCAGCATCTTCACCTAAACTCTTTTAAGAAATTTCCCCACTGTGGGATGAATAAAGGTATATCTTATCTTAATTGTGTGGATCCTCAGCTCCATCAAAGTAAAAAAAAAAAAAAAAAAAAAAAAAAGGTGCTCTAATGTAATTTATTCATCCTTTAATGGAAAAATGTACATAACTCGTTCTTCCTCTTCATCCAGGTCTCGTCTCAGCACCCATACGCCGAGCAGTATATAGGTCGACCTCATGTCATGACCGTTGACTACAACAACTCCGAGGAGTTTGAAACGGCTGTGCGTGAGATCATGAGGATAAAGGTGAGGATGAAGGACAAAAAAGAAACTAGAAAAGCAGCCAGTGGCTGAACTTCCTGAATAGATACATTTACAGACCATTACATAAACACTGACGGGCAGCTTCAGGGTAACCATGGAAACTGTTTCCAACTTTATTGATGGTTGATAATAATTAAATAAAAAAATCTGAGACAAAAACTGTAGGTGGTGAAGCCAAGAGTGTGAGGACGAAAGCTGTAGCACAGACAGAGTTCTTTAAGGGTTCTTTTAGGGTTCTTTGGATGATTAATTGTTCTTAAAAGGTTCTCCTGTTAAGGCTTTTTAGTAGGAAAACAGTGTGTTGCTGTGTATTATATAAAAATCATTATATAAAAATTGTGCGCCTCCAAGTTTGTGGTAACAGTTTGGTGAATAACCACATATGGCTGGTAAAGTCAGGTGTTCCTCAGGGGCCACAGCCTCTATTACTTTGGGATGGGCTACCATGTCCGCAAACCATGATAATAGTAAGCTTTGCCCCCGAAAGTAAACCTTAGGAACTTTCTGTTCAGAGGAAGAATGGGTATATGAAAGTACACGTCCACAAGATTTATCGTGACAAACCAGTCTTCAGACCTGATTTGAGACACAACTTGTTTTAGCAAGAGCATCTTGAAGCTAAGCTTCATGAGTTAGCAGTTCAGCTGATGCATATCTAAAGTGGGACACTGCCCCCCATTCTTCTTGGAAACTATGAAGCACCGGCTGTGGAACCCATACTCTTTGTCAGGGGAAGGGACCACCTCAATGGCCTCCTTTCTTAGTAAAAAGTTTACTTCTTGTTGCATGACCAGAGCCTGCTCAGTACCCACTAGAGTGGGAAACCTCATTAAACCATGGTGGCACCACGGTGAGACCCGAACTGAATCTTGTAGCCTCTTTCTGTATTGTGCAGGACATATCGGGACACGTCTGACAGGAGTTTTCAGACTGACAGATAGTCTACTAAGTCTCAGTCTCTCAAAACTGACCTCTGACATGCCTAGGGCAGCATGAGTGGTGCCTTGAAGCTGTTCTAGAGGCCTCGTAGGAGGCAAGGTTGGCGGGGTTAACGAAACAATCTCCTGGGGCTCCACCTGTGGAGGTGCGGGCTGTAAAAGCAAAGTTCTCAGGTTTGTCCTGCATGGCGCACCCCTCATTCCCAAAGAGGTGGAGCGTTGATCTCTCTCCGCTGGGGGGAAGAAACCGCCTAAAAACACTGAGAAATGCAATGGATCTGGAAGGAGAAAGGGACGTGCCTGTCTTTATTCCCTCTGCAAGATTTATTTGCGAACCCCAGAAATCTAACTGCTGCTTTGCTTTGGCAGAAGTGGGACCAGAACTGAGAGGAACGCAAAGAGCGGAGTGTATGCATAAGCATGCGTGCACAATGCGGGCAGTCAGTTTCCTTGGCATCATGCTCCACCCCAGCCATAAAATAACACACTTAGCCTAAATGATTGCTTACCTTATTACCTTTGGCTTGCCATAGCGAAACCTACGAGAAAAAAGAACAGTCACAGTTCTGTCTCCATCGCACATACTTTCTTAGCTTTCTGGTTGCTACGTCACTCAGCTGGTGACGTCATCCGGTTCTATTGGACAGATTACACACCTGGTTCAAAGCGTGGTCACACAGAGGCGTTTAAAAGCGTTGTTGACGCAGTTAAAGTTTCCCAAGGACAGACACAGATTTTGACTTTTAAACATCGATCGGATAAAAGTGTTTAAGGAAATAGGTATTTATGGGCAGAGCTACTGGAGTCATCAATCACCATGACAACGCTCAGTCTTTTGTTAAGACGCCGCTTGTTTCAGAAACACACACACGCACACACACACACACGCACACACACGCACGCATACACACACACACACACACACACACACGCACACACACACACACACATTCACAATTATGATGCAGTGCTCAGGTTATTGTGTGAAAACAGACTTTACAGTTTAGCGCTTTTGATTAGATCGTGTGCAGCTGTTCCAGTCGAGGAAGCATGCACACCAAACACACACAAACACACACACACACACACACACACAAATGCACACACAGACACAGAGACACACACATTCCCGCATTTACACATTGATTATTGGTTCATTTGTTCCTTTTGAATTAATTATTGAATCATGAACAATCAATCAATTAGAGAGTCATTATTATAGAAAGCGATTACATCGGGTTTAGATCGGATTTAATCTGATTACTGAGGGACGACTGCAGCCGTGCTGTGAATCTGCCTAAATGATCTAAAGAGTGTATTTATGAGGATTATAAGGATTAACTGGCTTTTTCATACCAATACTAATAATAATTACAGCAGTCATTTTTCACTCTTCCTGTTTGAAGAGTGTGTGGGCGGAGTTAGAGGTAGTGCCTATCACTGATTTGCTAAAACATTTCTAGTTTATAGACTTTTTTTCTCTTCACAAAATTTCATTGATCTGTTTGCACATAGTAACAATTCTACATCACTTCTGGAGGTCGTCTACGTCTCTTATTTTCAGACACAGAAAATAAGCGACTCTTCAGGTCTTTTTCACATTGAGTCGTTCTTGTATGTAGTCAGAAGTTTTG
The DNA here is from genome assembly GCA_024362625.1 of Silurus asotus. Taxonomy (NCBI): domain Eukaryota; kingdom Metazoa; phylum Chordata; class Actinopteri; order Siluriformes; family Siluridae; genus Silurus; species Silurus asotus. The sequence continues at coordinate 7,395,871 of MU562415.1, forward strand.
GCTTCTTTGCTTTTGTTACAATTGTTGTGTTTTATGATGTAAAATTAAATGATGTTATTCTGTATGTAATACCTCACATTCCAGAGAAACCCTCAGATGCTGATGGCTTCTGCTAATGAACATTTAGAGGAACATGTTTAATAAAATCCACTAGTGTGTTCCTTTTTTACGATCAGTCTCACTGATGTCTGAGTAACACAACACATTCACCCACAGACCAGTGTGTGTGTGTGTGTGTGTGTGTGTGTGTGTGTGTGTGTCTGTGTGTGTCTGTGTGTGTCTGTGGTTTGGACTTGTCAAACTGCTCCAGCAAACATTTCTCTGGAATCTCATGTGGTTTAAAAACCCCGAGATCAGTCGGTGGAAAGCATTAATTAGGAGCTGTGGATTCGGGCAGCTTCTCTCTCGGCAGGAGCAACGAGAACATCGATCCGTAAAGCCCTGAGCTCCTGCTTGCCGCAGGAAATGGACATTGATTTGAGCTCTGCGGGGAGTCGGAGCAGATCGGAGAGAAGAGAGGAGAGGAGAGGAGAGGAGAAGAGGGGAGAGGAGAGAACCAGCCCTGGACCTGCTACAGGATGGAGATGTTCGAGAAGATTAGAGGGAAGCAGTGGAAATGTGGAGCCAATGTACTAATGACTACACACTGAAATGTAACCGAGCGTCACTGTGCGTCTACAGTAAATAAGTTCAGTTTCAGGTTTAACGCTCCGGATTTCTGTAAATCTCACGGATCAGAACTGAATAATCATCTTCACTTCTCTTACTGATGAAATTATTTATTTATTTTTAGATCCTGAGTCAGAGGAAAATCCTTTCAATTAAATACCATAATCAACTTCTGTGTGTTTACAGATCAACAGTCTCTAATCACCAACCAGGAATGATCTATCTATCTATCTATCTATCTATCTATCTATCTATCTATCTATCTATCTATCTGTCTGTCTGTCTGTCTGTCTGTCTGTCTGTCTGTCTGTCTGTCTGTCCGTCTGTCTGTCTGTCTGTCTGTGTTTCTTTCACTCTTGAGGGAATGACAGAATAAATGTATCGATTTGAACTGTGCAGTGTTTCATGCTCATGTGTGGAATCGAGGAAAATGAAATTCCAAAGTGAAGGCAATTTAACACTTTTTATGCTGTGATTAACATTTATAAGTGTGTGTGTGTGTGTGTGTGTGTGTGTGTGTGTGTGTGTGTGTGTGTGTGTGTTTCAGGTGGATCCATTTTTGCCATATGAGTACACGTGTGAGGGAATGCTTGAGAGAGTGCATGCTTACATACAGAATCAGGTAAGTGCGTGTGTGTGTGTGTGTGTGTGTGTGTGTGTGCGTGTGTGTGTGTGTGCGTGCGTGTGTGTGTGTGTGTGTGTGTGTGTGTGTGTGGGCAGGGTGGGGGGGGTGTTTGGGTCGGTGGGTGTTAGACAAAGTACGTTAGAGAGAATCAGAAATGAAAAAAAAGAAAAAACAGAATGATAAATTTACTGAATATTATTAACAATTAACAAGGAAGAAAGGAATAAAAAAGAGGGGGAAAGAAAGTGTGGATTAGTGAGGGAGCAAAAAAGTAAAAATGATAGAAGGAAAAACAGACTGGCAATGGAAAGAGGAAAAATAGAAACAGAGAATGTGGTAAAAATCAGAACGCAGTATTAAACAGAGGAAAAGAATAGAATAAAGAAGGAAAGACGACGGAAAGAAGAGGTGGGGAAGAGAGAAAGAGTGGACTGATGATTAGAGAAAAGTGAAAAAGGAGGATGGAAGAGGAATTGGATAGATAGATAGATAGATAGATAGATAGATAGATAGATAGATAGATAGATAGATAGATAGATAGATAGATTTCTCTTTAGAGAGAGAGACAGAGAGAGAGAGAGAGAGAGAGAGAGAGAGAGAGAGAGAGAGTACAGTGAAACAAGTAAAGGAAGAAAGAGAGAGAGAGAGAGAGAGAGAGAGAGAGAGAGAGTACAGTGAAACAAGTAAAGGAAGAAGAAAAATAATAAAAGAACGAATACTAAAGAACAGAATTCTATAAATTTGTCAATATTTAGACAGAAACTCTGTATTTCTGTATTTATTGATGCAGGAATTTTGTGCTTCTGAGACCCCGTTCCCCCCCGTAAATGTGTCTGTGGTTTGGCCCGGGGGCATGTTCATGCGAGTGGGCGAGTCAGGGCAGGTCTCATGGGCAGAGAACTCTACAGCGCCCCCCTGCTGGCCTCCTCTCAGTGCTCTGAGATTTCGCATGTCAGCCGAGGGCCAGTCATGTGTGGATGCCTGCAGGAGCTCGGACCTGGTGTGTGAACCGGCTTTCTTCCGCTACATCAATAACAAGGAGGCACTGAGCAAGTGAGTGACCTTGACCTTGATGACCTCCACACTGACCATCATGATCAGTACAATATCTTGCTAATCTAACTTGCTAGCTAACGCCTTTTACTGTTACTGTTGTACATTGTATAGGAGCTAGTTCATCACTCTTAAAAGCTAATAACCTTCACATAACCTTCAAGGTTACTATGGTAACTAGCTAGTTTACCTTGTTAGCTAGTGACCTTCATGATGAGCTTATTGAACAATTTCAGCGGGAATTTCAGAATCGTAGAATTTTCTTTTATCAGTCGGTATTTTTTAATCCTGGAATAGACTCTGTTGAAAAACCCGTCTCGTATTTCTGCAATCAGAAGTGACCTCAAGTTCTGAACACATCATCGAGTGAGAAACCCGATTCAGAATACGAGAAACTTTCACTGGCTAAGAGCTACTGTAACTCTCTTCCATTAGTTCGCAATTTTTTTCCAACATTCATCTCTTTTATTTAAACTGCTCTCTCTCTCTCTCTCTCTCTCTCTCTCTCTCTCTCTCTCTCTCTCTCTTTCTCTCGCTCTATTTCCACTCTGCCCATCCTCTGTATCCTCTGCACCACCTGGTTAATCTCTCTGGTCTGGTTTGCAGGTTGCAGGTGCAGTGCGACGTGGTGGAGTTTGAGATGAATCACGTTTTCCCGGCGTTCTCGGCGACGACGCGTGAATGCGGTCTGCAGAAGGAGCCCCTGCTGTTCAGCTGCGCCGGATTTGCCAACAAGTACCGCCGTGTGTGTCCGTGCAGGGATTTCCGGAAAGGACAAGTAGCTCTATGTCACAACTGCTTATGATGGATTTCTCCTCAATTCCTCGTTTTCCTGCTCGTGCTCAGCGGGAAAAGAGATTCAGATTCAGAACAGCGATTCCTGGCCAGACTTCAGCCTCGATTGTCCCCCAGGGTAACAAAGTTCCACAGGACAAAATAAAAGTTATTCTGATTCCTTTCCAAACTTGTGAAGGAAATACGGTTGGGCAGTTGGGTCTTGTATCATGTGTTTAGTTCCTGAGGGGGATCTGGCAACCCTGACGACTTCATACAGAGCGAACGAACACGAACACAAACTTCCACCTGCATACAACAGACTTGTGCAAAAGATTGTTTTGTAACGGGACTGAAATATTTAAATGTAGACTGTGAATTTTTATCACCAATTTGTGATGTAACTTATACAACTAATAAAACAAAGACAACGATTTGTTTCAGGTTTTTTTTCTTCTTCTCACTACTGGACTTTTACATTTGCATCACGTAGGAACTCATCAGAGAGACGAGAAACCAGCAAGATCTACACCAAAGGTGGGAAAAATCATCAAGAGTCAACAATCAGACCTGCAGAAATATTCGCTGCTGATTTCTGCATTCTGATTGGTCGAAAACGTTATAAATTCTTCGGAGCATCAGGATTATATTCATGTCCTTGTTCACATGCACTATACTACCAAAAGTTTGCGGACACCTGGTCATGTGTATGGTATTGCTTTTTGAGCATCGGATCCCACATTTGCTTTAATAATTCCCTCCACTTTTTTGGGAAGATGTTTCACTAGATTTTGTGGAGACTTGTGTTTATCAGACACAAGAGTGTTAGTGAAATCAGGTACTGATGTAGGTGAGAAGGTGAGGATGCCTGTGGTGCAGTCAGCGTTCACATTCATCCCAAAAGTGTTCAGTAGGGATGAGATCAGAGCTCTGTAGAAGACCACTCAAGATCTTTCACTCTAAACCATTTTAACCAGATATTCAAGGAGCTCCTTGTGTGCACAGGGGCATTGCCATGCTGGAACAGGTCTTGGTTTCCTAGTTTAAGTGGACAAATCTTTTTTATTATTCCACATCTAAAGGCGTTGGATACAATTGTGTGCCTCCAGCTTTTGGAAGAAAGTTTGGATAAGAATCAAATATGGCAGGAAAGGTCAAGTGTCCCAATACTTTTGGCAATACAGTGTAGTATAGAGTAGCAACATAATAACTCATTCAGTGTGAAGTTTTCTGTAGGATGTTTATTGATTATGTATGAAAGGAGTCTCTACTGTCAGCACTTTAGTGATGCAGACAGGAAGCCACTATCTGGGTGCTGAAGGTGGGAACAGTAGCACTCGGTTCTTCACTCCATCTATTTAAGCGCACAAGTGTCTAAAAACGCAATCATGTTTCTGCCTGAGGAAAACGCAGGATAGAAAATACGAAAGGAAGCAGAACTCCTAAACAGAAATACCATACAACAGAAACCAAGAAACTCTTATTTAAAATTTGAAAGAAGGAATGAATTAAAGTAATTAATTGCATCTTAGATTAATCAATTAACTGATAATCATTTATCGGTTAATTGATTACTAATATTTATAAGGAGCATTATGTTGAATATAATTAAGAAGATGACAAGCGAAGAAATTATGTTATTTTAGGTAATGAAACTGCTGTAAGAGTCAAGGACGCCGTGAAGGAGGTTTAGGTGTGTGTGTGTGTGTGTGTGTGTGTGTGTGTGTGTGTGTGTGTCCATGCACTGAATTTCTCTTGTGCTGCCACCACTCCACGTCTCTTTCTGCCTTCAGGGAGATTAAAGAGCGTGTAGGGTCGGACAGACAGGTAATAAGTTTGGCGAGCAGGATGGTCTCGCGGCTTCAGGTCACTCCGACCCTCAGCGCTAATTCAGGTGAAACGCAGAGAAACTTCCCGTAACACACACCACAGAGTAACCGAATTACCAGAAACGTCCTTGAGCCGAGGAATCGCTCCGACTCGGGTAAGAAGACAAACGACCCGGGTTTGTGGATTACTTTCACTGTAATGCCCGCGCTCGATCTGTCAATCATTCAGGATTGAGTGGAATCAATTTCCTGTTAATGTCCAGCGCTGGCAGTGTTCCAGAATCCCATCACACAGTGTTTCATTTACATCCTGCAACTTTCAGAATCAACCGAAAAACGTTTTAGTAGACATTAAATGAAAAATAGAAAAAAATGCAACATTTACATCATTTAATTTTTTTGTAATCCTTTTGCGTTGAACATAAACGAGATGTTTTCTATAGAAACCATAACAAATGACACCAAACCGAGCTCACAGTCTGTACCTACAGTCAGCTTCAATCTCATCCAGATACCAATAAACAGGACCACCCCGATTTAGTCACATCCAGTGATCTATTGCTGATCCATTAGCTGCAGATCAAATAGACACTTACTGTATCTGGTAGATTCTTATCACTTATCACAGACACACATATTCTGCTGCCACTGATTTAGTTGGCACTGATCCAGTAGTCACTTATTTGATAGACACTAGTTTAGTATCTTCTAATTTGGCAGGCACTGATCCGGTAGACATTTATCTGGTAGACACTTATTTGTTAGTCACTGAATTGGTAGGCATTGATCCAGTAGACACTTATCTGGTAGACACTTATTCAGGAGACACTGATTTGGTAGGCACTGATCCAGTAGTCACTCATCTGGTAGACACAAATTTAGTAGCCACTTATTTGGTACTCTATGCACAGATCCATTAGACACTTATCTGGTAGACTCTTTTTAGGTAAACACTAATTTAGTATCTATTGATTCAGTAGCACGTTTGTATCAGTAGTCACTGATTCGGTAGCTGTTGATCCGGTAGGTAGGTGCTGATCTGGTGCTCCTGATCCAAATCCAGCCAGGATTTTGCTCACAACTTTTACATTTCACCTGCTTCCTGTTTTCTATCAAACAATTCTATAAAAAAAAAACCTCTTCCTTTACCCTTGTTTGCTTCTTCTGTTTGTTTCTTTGTTTGTTGTTCAGCTTTTAGAAATGAGGATTTAGTTCAGGATAAAACTCATCACATGTGAACGCAATAAATCTTGGACTAGTTATAAATTCAGCTGCTCATAAAGAAAAAAAAAACACAATTTGGCTGCGGAACACCAGGAGAGACAGAAAGCTAACTTTTGTTTTCTTCCTCCCACTCATCCTCCGCCTCTCACTCGCTCGCTCTCGCCTTTCTCAGGCCTTTCATTTTTCTCTTGGAGTGTTGTTCGTTGCCGTGCGCTCCATTGTTAGCTCGCTCTTGCTATTTTTGGACTTAATTGCTACCTTTTTGCCAACTTTTACCGAATTTATTGATGTAATTATATTTCTTGGTCGTCACGCGGAACAGCCTGTAATGGGCTTTTTGTTCCTCATTAAGGTTTCCACGTGGAGCAGCATCATAAATCCATTTCCAGAGAGTTTTATTTATTTATTTATTTATATACTGTGTGTGTGTGTGTATGTGTAATATATTATATATCTTCAGTGAGTTCATTTCTCTGGATGAAGATCTGCTGTTATTAGCGCAGATGCAGGAATAATAACATCATCAACCAGGACGAGCTTTTTAACATGACATCTGTTGCCTCAGACCTGCTCACATTGTGCTATTCTTGTTCTGTCATAAATCTGTGTGTGTGTGTGTGTGTGAGTGTGTGTGTGTGTGTGTGTGTGTGTGTGTGTGTGTGTGTGTGTGTGTGTGTGTAGTAACACCACTTATTCACGCCCTGAAATGGCATTTGCATTCTTATTAAAGTTCTACATGGCTGAACTGACGGTGAGCTCAGCAGCACAAATATGAAGATTAGGAAACACACATACACACGTGGTATCATTGTTTCCACTTGTGTGTGTGTGTGTGTGTGTGTGTGTGTGCCAAGAGCGGATACAGCCGCATTTACACAAAGGCCGCGTTGAATAAAACAGGAGTGAGCGGCTGCTTATCAGCGAGTCCGCGGCGCTCAGGAAGCACACGTGTCTGTGTAAACACCAGCAAGGAATCACTCGGCCTCCAGATGTTCCAACAAGAAAAGAAATCATTTGCAGAAACGTTTCCAGATTTCTAATGCGATTCGAGGTCTTCCTGAGACGTGAACGAGGAACTCGTAACGGAATTACGTAATCCATCTCTGCACAGATCTCTGCACTGTCCATAAATCCACAAAAGCCTTCAAATAAATCACACTCATCAACACACACAAACCTGAAGGGAGTCCGATCCGAGATTAAAGCTGATCTTTATCACTGAGCTTCTTCAGATCTTCACAACTAAGTGTTAGATCTTTCTACGACCTTCATCACCGAGCTTTATCAGATCTTCCGCACTGAGCTCCATCAGATCTTTATCAAAAACCTTATCACTGAACTTCATCAGATCTTCATAACTAAACATAATCAGACTGTCCTCAAACCTTCATCCCTGAGCTGTGAGTTTTATGCAGTGACTTTGTGGATAATGATGATGATGATGATGATGATGATGATGATGTTGAAGGAGCGCATGTTACTGTCCAGGGTGTGAGAAGGAAACAAGTTATAAAATGCAGGGGAATAAAGATCATGAATTTGAATAATAACAAGAAAATAAATCTTTTATTAGTTCCTTGAAGTGAAGATAAACAAAAAATGAAGGTTTTTAAAAATAGATAAATAAATAAATAAATAAATAATTTCCACTCACAGGACATTTATATATTTGTGAATAATTATTAATTGATTAATTAGATAATTAATTGTTTCATTCATTAATTAAACTACCTAACTGGTGAATTATTTATAGTCTTGAATACTGTATCTTGTAAATAATAATAATAATAATAATAATAATAATAATAATGAACGTATTTTCTGATAAATGTATCGAGTGAAGCGATGAGGTTTATTGTGACACGTCTCACATTACTGTGGATAAACACTGTGTCAAACTAATGCTGTAACTATACCACATAAATCCCATTACAGATGGCAGAGCACACACACACACACACACACACACACACACACACACACACACACACACACACACACACACACACACACAGACTCCCAGGAGAGATGAAGAGCTCCTGCGATACTGATAAATGTATGTCGCTTTCACTTTATTCATCCTTCTCGGTCGCTGACATCTGTATCAACCTTGAACCCGCTCCCATCGATCATCCGGGACAAAAGAAGGAGTGTGAGAAGGGAGAGAGAGAGAGAGAGAGAGAGAGAGAGAGAGAGAGAGAGAGAGAGGGAAGTGAGGGATGAGGCTATAATTTAAGGCTAATGGATGTTCTCGATGACTTTGGCCCCTGCTCCTGACTGTAGATGAGAAAATGACCTGAGTGGGAGGAGGAAAATAAAGAACGACAGAATGAAACGGATGAAAAGGATGAAGACCAAAAGAGTTTCTTTCGTTCTTTCTTTCTTTCTTTCTTTCTTTCTTTCTTTCTTTCCTACTTTCTTTCTTTCTTTCTTTCTCTCTTTTTTCTTTCTTTCTTTCTTTCTTTCTTTCTTTCTTTCTTTCTTTCTTTCTTTCTTTCTTCTTTTTTTTCTTTCTTTTTTTCTTTCTTTCACCTGATGCTACAGAGGTCAGAACTTCAGCAAAGCTGTGGGAGAAACTCCACTTCATTTCTTTTAGATCTGATCTTTTGTTGCTGTCTAACTGAAGCCCTATTTGGATTGGATTTCTATAGTGCTTTTACAGTGGAAAATGAGGACATGAGAAAGAAACCTTCAGAGGGTCCAGACTCCTCCTCATATACGTTCATTCGTTATAGTTCCATCTTTATGTTGATCTGTTCACTGATGGAGACTCGAGCGCATGACTGTTTCTGGTAACTGGAGAGCGTAGTCACTGTAGCAGACTGTTGATATCAATTGCAGTCCGAATTTATCTTCATGGTTCATGAGTGGAACCATCCAGAGTAATCTTCAACTTGTCCATGTAAAGCCATTTTCAGCAGCAGGAGCGAGCGGTTGCCATGTGATAAGAAATCCATCAGGGTGTCAGGGTTTGATCAGGCATGTCCACCAAGGAACAGGATCTTTGGAATCTCAGCAGCATGTGAAGAAGGAAGAAGAGAAAGAAAAAAATGTAAAGTGAGAAAGAAAGAAAAAGTGTTTTTAGGGCTACGTATTGAGATGTAACATCTGAGGACAATGTTCAGTGTGACACAGGTCAAGCAGGAACCTGCCATCATCAAGTTGGGGAGAGTGTTTTCTATCAGCTACCACCAAAAACAGGAGAAGTGCATTAGTAAATGATGCCTTGGAGACCTGCTGTGGGTATGTGACCTCCTAACCATTGCCCCTCATGGCCACACCCCCTCCAGCCTGCACTAATAATCAAGACAAAAATGACCCGTGGTGGGTTTAAAGTCTACTACACACGTACAGTTTCAAGTCGCAAAGAATCATCATTGTTTTTAAAAAAGGTCATTATTACGTGAATAGCATTCGGAGACGTGTGAAAACGTTCGCCGCTGCCGTTTAACTCGAGCGTGAACTTGAATCGTCGCTCGGTATTTCCTGCTCTCATAAAGACAGGACCAGTTGGTGAATTTTTCATGGGAAATGATTACACGTTTTTGCATCATGCTTCTCGGCTCTGCCTCGGCGCTCCCTCGATATTAAACGCCGTGCATCAATTATGCCGCAATAAAAAGAAAATAATTTCTCAGAGGAACAGAGGATTTTCCAATCTTGAATAAAAAATTGCTGATGCGGCAAAAATTCTATTAAAACGGTTAAAAGGAACGATCTCATGCTGAATATGCAAATCTATTTCCTGGTCAGTGTGAATAGTGGATTGTGATTGGCTGGAAGTTCAGGTGTGAATAGTGGATTGTGATTGGCTGGAAGTTCAGGTGTAAATAGTGGATTGTGATTGGTTGGAAGTTCAGGTGTAAATAGTGGATTGTGATTGGCTGGAAGTTCAGGTGTAAATAGTGGATTGTGATTGGCTAGAAGTTCAGGTGTAAATAGTGGATTGTGATTGGTTGGAAGTTCAGGTGTAAATAGTGGATTGTGATTGGTTGGAAGTTCAGGTGTGAATAGTGGATTGTGATTGGCTGGAAGTTCAGGTGTAAATAGTGGATTGTGATTGGCTGGAAGTTCAGGTGTGAATACTGGATTGTGATTGGCTGGAAGTTCAGGTGTAAATAGTGGATTGTGATTGGCTGGAAGTTCAGGTGTAAATAGTGGATTGTGATTGGCTGGAAGTTCAGATGTAAATAGTGGATTGTGATTGGCTGGAAGTTCAGGTGTGAATAGTGGATTGTGATTGGCTGGAAGTTCAGGTGTAAATAGTGGATTGTGATTGGTTGGAAGTTCAGGTGTGAATAGTGGATTGTGATTGGCTGGAAGTTCAGGTGTAAATAGTGGATTGTGATTGGCTGGAAGTTCAGGTGTAAATAGTGGATTGTGATTGGTTGGAAGTTCAGGTGTGAGTTTAAAGTGGTAATTTGCAATGGTCAGTTAAATCAGTGTTCTAAAAGCACTGCTTATAAACACCAGTAACCATAGTAACACCCAGTTCTGGTTTAATCGACAGCTATTGTCTGAGATCCATGTCCGTGTGGTTGAACTTATACCATGAATACACTGATTTTGATAAATGACTAAAATGATGAATTCAACAACACAGAGACGAAAACGTTCAAATGAGGAAAATAACAAAAAAACAGCAGCTTCGTTATTAGTAATAATTCTCTTAAATCTATTATATAATTATTAGAACGAATGTAAATAAATGGAATCTTATTTTATTACAGTGTGTGATTCATAAAACATCCTTTTCTGATAAAAACGTCTATAACGTTTCCCAAGATAATGTGTATTTATGAAAGCCAGAGTGTGAAGAAGAGTGTGAAAACTAAAACACTGAGCTTCATGAGCGTTTGTTTGTGGAAGTCTGGCTTCTGCCCATGTGACCTCCGCTGAGACATTCAACCCCTGAGGAGCTTAAATGAGCCGCTCGAAGCCGGTGTTATCAACAAGCAGAGTGGGACGAACAATTAACGCTGCCGGCTGATAAAACAGGACGTTGGAGCGAGCTAATGTAACGTTTAATTCGGCCTTATAACAATTTCATGGCTCTAATTAAAGCCGTGGGCAGTAATCTTTCACCTCGCAGTAAGATTCATCTTCCACCATGCCAGATGGGTTTCCTCAGTCCTGATGGACATCTGCAGGATTTAGAATGAAGTCTGAAGTACAGAGATGATAGTCCAGTGTGAATATTCCTCCACATGCACAGTTTATATGTCTGTTTGTTTATATTTATCATCTTGATTAGTCCGAGTTGATATTTCGTGCACACACTTGCAGTGTGTCGAGCCGCAGTGTGTCGAGCCTGGAGCTGTGTATAAAGCTTTATTATGTTTCTGCCTTTTTCTAAAAACAAAGAAGAGCTAATCCTCTATGAATCATCTGTACGCCTGAGTGTGTGTGTGTGTATGAGATAAGTCAGATTTGTGTTGAACATCAGTAG
>MU562415.1:7409182-7449389 GCA_024362625.1 Silurus asotus
GTGTGTGTGTGTGTGTGTGTGTGTGTGTGTGTGAAGATTTCCTGCAGAGGACCATGCTGTGATTTCACCTCACGCGTTTGAGGTTCTTCTCGTCCTACGACCCTCTGCGGCGTCTCTGGCGTTAATAAGGGAAGAGTTCACGCTGTTGGAGGTTTCGCAGTATTGAAGTGAGCAGTGTGTGTATGTGTGTGTATGTGTGTGTGTGTGTGTGTGTGTGTGTGTGTGTGTGAGTGTGTGTGTGTGTGAATGTGAATGTAAAACACACCCAAACCTGATCCACACTTTCCCTGCTGAGGTGCGAGGCTTTAATAAGGGTAGCAGTGAAGATGAACTCAGCGTGTGTCCATGCTTGAGTGTGTGTGTGTGTGTGTGTGTGTGTGTGTGTGTGTGTGTTACTCCTCTAGAACACCAGAGCCTTTATATGAGCCTACAATAGTAAAACAGGTGCCTTTGGATAACAGGAAAATCGTTGTTGCTTTGGTGGTAAAAATGTCTGCGAATGTCAGTGAGGTGAAGGAGATCAAGACATGATGCAGCAGTTACTCATCTCCTGAACCTCATCCTGTTTCACTCATCACTTCCTCCAGCAGATAAAACAGCCAGAGGTGCGTAGAACAGCTGGATTTTATAGCCTTTGTTTACAATGCGCTGTAATGAGTAGGTAAAGAGAAGACAGAACGTGTGCAGGACGATCACATGGGCGTGTGGAATATGAAGAACCACCATCTGAGATAAAGACACTGGAATAACCAGCCTGTGATGAGACTGAAGACTCTGAAAAAGATCTACAGCACCAGAAACAACACTCAGAGAGGCGCTACATAATACCTGAGACATGATAGAGTGAGAGACAGAGAGAGGGAGAGATGGACACAGGAAGAGAAAAAGTGAGAAAACATCAGCATCGTTTTTTTTTTTTCAGTCTCTCCTCCGTCAGGAATCTGTGGGTGTTCATGTGTAAAGCAGGAGTGTGTGAGATGAGGAGAGACTTTCACTCTGAGGGTAAAGATGGAGGACAGAAGGAGGATTAATTCATCACTTCATCTTGTTTTTCTTCACTTCATTACCTCCCTAATGTATCAGTTCTTCACTTTAATTCATCAGTTCTTTTCTTCTTTTATATCAGTTTATCGCTGTAACCCTACATTATTTTAACTTTATTTCTTTAATTTATCACTTCATCATGTTATCACTTCATCACTTCGTCATTTCATCTGTGATCACTATCACTCCATCACCTCCTCATTTTATCACTTTATCACTTCATCACTTCATCAACTCATCAGTTTTTTTATTTCATTAGTTCATCAGTTCATCATTTATCACCTTTTCACCTAATCTGTCCATCACTATCACTTCCTCATTTTTTAGGAAGTTTCCTAAAAAATTTATCAGTTCATCATTTTTTTACTCCATCAGTTTATTTTATCACTTCATCATTTCATCACTTCATCTGTTCTTCACTATCACTTAATCAATACATCAATCTGTTCATCAGTTTATCATCATCACTTCATCCCTTCATTTTATCGCTTCATCAGCTTGTATTTCTGCAGGTGCTGAGAGTCATAACTGAGGGTGACCTCCCACTGCTCTGCTCTGGAGCTGGAGCTCAGTGAGGGATGTGTGATGGGCAGCAGTGATGATGGTGTGTATGGGTTTGAACACGGCTGATTAGATGAGTAATGGAGGTTCTCCGTAGCGAGCAGATTTCACACTCTACACACTTTATAGAGAAAAGAAGAAGAAAGAAAAAAAGATAAAGGAGTATAAGAAGGAGGAGCAGAAGAAGTATTGTATGAATGAAAGACATCTACAGAAGCCACCAGTGTTACAGAGAAGTGCAGTAGATCGGAGCCGCATCACACACAGGATCTCATACAGTCAGAATGAACGTCATAAAGCATGAAACCCAACGAACACAATTCAACACATCTAATTCACTGTAGTCACAACTGCACCTCCACACACATCATCTCCAGGAGGAGCATCGATATTCACCTCGTCACATCACCCCGGGGTTTCAGTGCATCTTCTCCACATTACGTTTTTTCAATCAAACAATCAATTCTCATCTTAACCACGACTGTATTTTCATTTCCAGCTTTAAAATCTTCTTATATCTCAATCATATTTCACATCAATTAAAGTAAGCCTGACCATGCCCACAGGCCACGCCCACAGGCCATGCCCACAGGCCACACCCACTTCCCCCCAAACTGTACGCTAATTCGCACGACTGCTAACCTTGTTTCTCTGATGGATTTTTCCAATCCTGTGAGACATTAAACTTTATCCGAAAGTAAACACTGGTGTTGGATATTTAACCGTGTGTGTGTGTGTGTGTGTGTGTGTGTGTGTGTGTGTGTGTGTGTGTGTGTGTCTAGATTCTTGTGCGTTTCTATATTTTAAAGCTCACTCCTGCTTGCCGTTGTCGTTCCTCATGTAAAATTTACACAGCACATTAAAGCCTTGTTAAAATTCACTTTCTCCCACGCTCTCTCTCTCTCTCTCTCTCTCTCTCTCTCTCTCTCTCCATCTCTCACTTCATCTCTCTCTCATTTTCACTTGAAATATTGCACACATTTGTAGAATGGTATCTGTATCTGTAATAAACACCACACACTCCTCTCCCACGTCTCCTCCTCCTCCTCCTCCTCCTCCTCCACTGCTCTTCTTTTATTTAGATTATAAAACAAGGAGGGGAAAATAAAGAAAACTCTCCTCCTTCACTCTCAGGAAACGTTCCCTTTACTGACGACTGGGACAGAGTCTGAGTGACGGGTTTGAACAATGGAGTAATCTGGACTGGACTTGGCACACAAAGAACGCTTAATAAGGAGAGAGAAAGAGAGAGAGAGAGAGAGAGAGAGAGAGAGAGAGAGAGAGAGAGATGGGAAAGGAGTGAATGTGAGATAGATGGGAGAAAGAGAGGAAAACAGCAGAAAGATGGAAAATAGGCAAGTGGGGGGGGGGGGGGGGGCAGCAGTGGCAGCTTAGTGATAGTGGGATTTGAACTCATGACCTTCTGAACAGAAAAGAGTAAAGCTGCTTTATACGTCTCACATGTACTTCACAGCACAGCTCCTGGGGCGTCACTACATTTGTTCAATGAAGGAAAGAATAAAAAATATTGACTTGTTTTAAACCCTTAACAATTTCTATAAAATATAAAGCATTTTTTAAGAAAGAAAGACGGTTTAGAGACAGTGGCATTAAGTAAAAGACCGGAGGTGGAGCTGGAGGGGGATGAGACATGGGGTATAGCAGTAGGAGAATGCTGAGGATGGAGACACCAGGAAGGAGGAAAAGAGGAAGTACAAGGAGGAGGTTTATGGATGTGGTGAAAGAAGACATGCAGGTAGTTGGTTTGAAAGACGCAAATGTAGTGGACAGGGGGATATGGAGACGGATGATCTTCTGTGGCGCCCCCTAATGGGAGAAACCAAAAGAAGAAGATTTTTAATTAAGAAAGAAAGAAAGAAAGAAAGAAAGAAAGAAAGAAAGAAAGAAAGAAAGAAAGAATCATCTAAGTTCATCAGGTCAAACATAACACACAGGATATCTGGCAACCTTGTCCATATCACTCACTGTAAATCTTACACCTGTATGAAGTCTCCTGTAATACGTTCAGAGTCACTTCCAGGTCACTTCCAGGTCACCTTCTGATTTCTTGATGCAACTCCTTACAGTTTCTAGAACTTTTCACACTCAAGCAGCTGTACAGCAATTCTAATCTAAATTTATCTTTAATGAGCAAGCCGGAGGCGGCAGCGGCAGCGAAAACCCTCCCTTCAGAGTAAAAACTTCTAACTGTCTACGTTATAAATGTTAAACAGGTATTTCTGATTGGCTGCTGTTTGCTGGGGTCTGGGCCTCGTTCTGCTTTACCTGTTCCAATTCTGCTGACTCAGCCTTCCGTTAGAAATATCCAAATATTCAATTATGGAAAAAAAACCCTGAACTTTTCCTGTTTTATTTGTGTTTCAGAGAAAAAAAATGTAAAAACTTTATCATATTTTCTTCTGATTGTTGTTTTTTTGGAACCCTGAAATCTTCCCATCGCAACACACCAACTGTTTCTCCTGATCTTTATATCATTCACTTCTCTCTCCATACACACTCTCTTTCCTCATTCTGTCCCATTTCTCTCTACTCTCTTTCTCTCTCTCTCTCTCTCTCTCTCTCTCTCTCTCTCTCTCTCTCTCTCTCTCTCTCTCTCTCTCTCCTTTTCCTCTCACGTTCCTTTCTATATCTCTTCTTTTTTTCTCTTTATATCTCCTTTTTCTTTCCTCACTCTTCTTTCTCTGCTATCTCTCCATTCTGTCTTTATTTCTATTCCCCATCCATTGCTCTCTTTTTCTCTCTACTCCCCTTATCTCCACCAGTTTCTTTCTCTTTCATTCTCTCCCTCTTGCATCTCTCTCTCCTATCTCTTTCCCCCCTTTTTCTGCCCTCCTCCATGATCGCCGTTTTGCAGCCTCTGTCTCGCTGTGAACATTTTTCTTTTTTTATTCAGACCTCGGTTTAAGGCATTAAGTCTTCTCTCCTCTCCTCTCCTCCTCCCCAGCTCTGTAACTCGAAGCTATCAAAGCTAACCAGAGCCCCCTACTGACAGAAACCGGAAATGAAACATCTGTATTCATGATTAAGTGGTAAATTGACAAGAGATATAGGTGGGGGTAGAGTTAAAGTGAAAGAAAAAGATAGAGATAAAGAGAGATGGAGAGGAAGGAGGGAAGAGAGAGAAAGAAGAAGGGGAGAGAGAGAAAGAGCGAAATGGAAAGACAAAATTTGGAATTTCAAGCCTTAATTTTAACTATTTTGCATTAAATAACAAAAATAATAGAAAAAAAAAAACAATAAGATTCGTGAAATTGTTACATCTGAAACGTAAAGTTCATCACAACAGTTTGTACATCACAGTTTACACAGAGTGGTGCGGAAAAACAAAAAACACTGAGTGAGTGACAGCTTGTTTGAAGGAAAATGTCTGGATAGGTTTGTGCAGGTTCCTCTGCTGTTCCTGATCGTCTTCCAGTGATGTTCTTCTGCTTAAAACACCTCAAAGTGACTAGTTGCAGCATTTACCCAGTTTTATGCAGAACCTTTGCGTTTGCTCTTCTGCTCTATGTTCCAATGTGCAGTCCATGAAGAAATCGCCGATGTGGTAAGAAAAGCACCGGTTGCACAGCATAAATAGTTATAAATAACACGTATATTACACACGTACATCAACCCGAGCAGCATTATGTCATTATTACTGCTCATAGCTATCAGGTGCACGTGAGCACGTTTGGGAAAAGGAGCAGGAATAAAACATCCTACAAGTCAAATGTATTTGTAATTTTACATAAATAATTTTTGTCTAAAGAAAATGTATTGCAGAGAAACCGCAACTACACTAAACACTAAAGTGTACACTTTACACCAGATGCAGGAAATGAAGACAAATCGCTTCCTCGAGACTCTCCAACGTCCCCCAGTGCCGGGAAAACAGCTCTGTCCTCTCCCTGTGTGCAGATTATTGACCGCTCTGCCCTTCGTTTTCCTCCTTAAATAATTTAGACGCCTGAAATGAAGAGCTCTTTAATCTGACACCGATCTGTTTTCTCAGGAGAATGACTCCAGATTAGCCCGAGGAGCTCGAGAGTCGCTCGGCTTGTCATATGACCTGTTGTCTGGAGCGTATTAAAGGTCAGAAATGTCCTCACGAGGGAATACGATGAAAAGAAACAGCCGTCTCTGAGCTCTGCTGATGTTCTTATGATGCCCTTGTGGACACCGTTCAGATCGCTATGTATCTTTGTCTGAACCTCCTGAATCACCCTCAGGATCAATGTAGGGCTTTTTTTTAGAGCTCAGTATGAAAGACGTGATAATGACCTGAGGACGCAACTGAGGAAGGTGGTGATCGATCAGGAACGTTTTATTTCGCTCTGTTAGTTTTTGAAGTTTGAACAGCGGTCATGAAAAGCTCATAAAAGCCAGATGATTTTTTTATGAAATAGAATGCATTCTTTATGCAGCTGTAGCAGTTAACATCGATGGAGCACTTCTCGATGGAGTTCTCCTCAATTGGAGATCATGTGGTGCAGCTGAGGATGGTCCCATATGAACAATATAAGGATACATGAGGTCACTGTGGAGGGTTAAAGTCAGGAGTAAATGGATTTGGATTGTAATTCATAATCAAAGTCTTCTGCAGTGGATCACACTCGAGTCTCCATCAGAGAGCAGATGATAACCTCAACAATAATGGAACTATAATGAACAGACATTTGGTGTCACCCAGATGAGGATGTTTCCTTTTGAGTTTGAGGTTTTCTCTCAAGGTTTCTTCCTCGTAATGTCAGAGAGTTTCTCCATACCACTGTCTCCACTGGCTCGCTCATAAGGAGGAAACTTATAGAGACGCATTCAAGATGCTAAAAAATTCAGAGGAAGAATAAAATAAAGATCTCTGATGTGTTATAGATCCTTATTTACACCTCATTTTAATACATATGCTATGGAAAGGTAAAGAAGAGAATCCAGATGTGCTCTGGTATGTGGTAAGTATTTATTTATTTTTTACGTAATGGTTTGCCAAAGGAAGATCAGAGAAGATAACAGAGTAGAACATCTGCAAGACATATTCATCTTACATCAAATGATTTCCTCATGACCTCAACGAATTCATACAGAGGTCAAGACGTTTGGTAGAAAAACATGAAGCTGTACATTACAGGAAGCAGGGGTACATCATGATTTTAGGAAATAGCTAAACTACTGGTTTAAACTTCTGCTGCAGGTGATTTCTGTGGAACCTCTGGATTGTAGAACTCAGAGTTGTACATTGGTGGTGGACTCAGAGATGATGGATTCATTAGCTGTTGATTAAGTGGTTGTGGATTCATTGCCTGTGAATACATCAGCTGTTGAGTCATTGCCTGTGAATACATTGGCTGTTGATTCACCAGCTGTAGATTTCCTTGCTGTAGGTTCAGGGGCTGTAGATTCAGGGGCTGTAAATACATCGGCTGTGAGAAAAAGATCCCATGAAAGAAGATTAATACACAAATGGACTTCACAGTTAGATCTGATACACTTTAAGTAATAAAGTTGATTCCATAATAATCCCATCAATATTTAAACAATAAAGTTTCTCATATTCAGAATCAGGTTCTGCACATGCAATAACCACGTGATTAATGTCAAGGTCAAGTCCAAGGTCAGAATCAATTGAGATGATGATGAATTAAATAATTGGTTTTAAATCACCTGATGATTTAAATTATTTCTGCCTCTACACGAGTAACATACTTTTTAATAGCATATAAATGTATAACACGTGAGCTGTTAAAACGCTCCAATGAGATTCAAGTAAAATTTATAAACAAGATTTAAAGAAAGATGAAAAGAAAAAACTCACCGTAGGTGAAAAGCAGCAGGAGGCTTTACAGGCGAACACAGAAGTGCAGATGGAAATGATGAACAGAAGCAACGTGAAAACAAACAGAACTCCATAGATTCCATGCCACTACAGCCAAAGAACAAACAAGGAAAAATTATCTAAGTAAAAATGTCATTTAGTAAATAAGCGTCACTTAAGTAAAAAAAAACAACACGAGCAGAGCGAGCGAAGAAATGAAGGATCAGTGAAGGGTCAGTGTGGACCTTCACCTGATGAGACTAACAGTGCAGTGTCTGTTTCAGTGTCCGGTGACACCTAATAAAAAGGGAAAAAAACAGGCTCTGGGGAAGAAAGACACCAAGAGAGGAGAGCTGAAAGGTTTTTGGACGGCCACTGGGCTCTGGTGGATGCCGAGGAAAGCGTGCCGGACCCTGAGGGTGCTGAAGTGTGTGGGTGAGCCGAGGTCCGAGGGAAAAATCAAAAATAAATATAAAAGAACTCTGTTTTGTGATGAGATACACACCATGATGAGCATAGAAGAGTTACATCTGTAGTTATAGTAATCATAATTGTAACACCATCGCATTAACATGTCCCCAATCAGCATGTCCACTACGAAGAGAATGAGGGTGAGTCCTGCAGCCACGGCGCTGATCACATTCATTACCAACGATGCCTTCATCTAACGAGAGAAAACAGAATAAACACTTTTATTAAACTCACACTAAACTCTGGATCCTGATTGGTCAGGAGGTGTTGATTAGTTCTCTAAAACAGCAGCTCTGATTTATATGCATTCATTTCTATAGTCTGTAACTAATGTAACTTTAAATGGATAAAAATGTATTCAAAAAGAATACATAAAAATGTATTCATTTTTATGATCTTTCATAAATAAACACTTAATAATTGTTAGTAAATCTCTTTTTTATGATGTAAAAGTATTGGCACCTGGTCATTAGTACACTATAAGATTTTTGAGCATTGCATTCAACATTTAGTCCCAATTTACTCTTCTAATTCCCTCCACTCTTCTGGGAAGATGTTCCACTAGATTTTGGAGTGTGCTTTTGGATAGTTGTGTTCATCAGCCACAAGAGTGTTATAAAAGGCAGGTGCTGATGAAGGTGAGGAGACCTGGGGTGCAGTCAACATTCACATTCATCCCAAAGATGTTCAGTAGGGATGAGATCAGAGCTCTATAGCAGGAGATCTTCCTCTTCAAAGCATCTAAACCAGATCTTCAAGAAACTCCCTTTGTTCACAAGGGCATCGCCATGCTGGAACAGTTTTGGGTTTCCAAGTTTGAGTAAATGCACAATTTTATTA
This sequence comes from Silurus asotus, assembly GCA_024362625.1. Taxonomy (NCBI): domain Eukaryota; kingdom Metazoa; phylum Chordata; class Actinopteri; order Siluriformes; family Siluridae; genus Silurus; species Silurus asotus. The sequence goes on from MU562415.1 coordinate 7,417,908, forward strand.
TAGCGCCATCTACAGATGTCCTGTACAACTGAGTGCCTTCAGCTTTGTGATAACAGTTTACAAAATAACCACATACAGCAGGAAAGGTCAGGTGTTCCAATACTTTTGGAAATATAGAGTATATTTAAATTTTATTCTAATGACAATTGTTGTCATGTTGCTATGAAACAGTTTGCAGAAGTGTTCTCAGGAAGTGGTTTTCTGGTTTCTCGACGCTTCACCCTGAGCAGCAGATGCCACTGTGTGGTTTTACAGAGAACTGTTTACAGTCTATAAAAAGCAGAGATGGTAAAAGCCCACACATCCTTCACTTCAGTGGAAACATGGACTCATGTTTTAAAATACGCTCGTAAAAGTTCTGACCTTTTTTTTTATACTCAAGTTCGAGTAAAGAAGTTTGGGTTCTGACATGAACTTAAGTAAAAAGTAGACATAATTACTACCTGTTTTAGTGTCGCGCTGGTGACTGGACCACATCATATTAATATTAGAGCTGTGTTTATACTCTAATAAACATGCACATGGACAAATATTAATGCTTTATGCAAATGTATGTTGATTATTATTGGTATTGAAACTAAACTCAACATGGAGCATAAAAATAAAATATACTTGCAAATGAACCTTTGCTATGTTTCCACACAGACGGTTAAAAAAGGTGACACCGGAGAAACTATAAATTTTCTAACTATCATACAGTTTACATAATCAGAGAATATTTGTTTTTCAGTTTTCAATATTTATATATTTATTATATCTGTGATGCAAATATTCACTGAGATTCAGGTTGTTTTCTCTTTTTTTTTTGTCTGTGAAGAGAGATGACCGATACGTGTGTTCTTTATTTTACAAAAGCACAGCATTGTGTTGTTATTATGAGTGTATAGAAATAAAAGTAAACCCTTTACAGATTTAGATGATGTATTGCTTTTATCTGTAGGATTAAAAAAGACTTTGGTGCTGATTTCAGACTTTGCGCATCAGTAAAACAAATGTAATATTTTTCGGTGGAATTTTTATTATTTTAAAATATCCAAATGACTTAACGGCTTTGTGGAAAAAAAAAATTTTTTTTGTGCAGAATGTTTTATTTTTGCCTTTTTTTATATATTTATTTACATTTTTAATAAAAATGGTGAAACAGAAATGGGCACTGCATTAATCCTGCGTTATTCGTGTTAACATGTTATTAACATGTTGATTTTGACAGCCCCAATTAATAATTAATACAAAAGAAATTTCTAATTTTGTTACCTAATGAATGTATCCAGGCTGAACATCTACCATATAGAACACAAGCAGAGAAAATATGATGATGATGATGATGATGATCAGGTGATCAGGAATGTGTCTGTTTTCAGTTACCAACCTACTTCTTTTTGCCTTCTGCCTGCTCATTGTTATCTTCCTGAACTAGCCTACGTCTGTGGTGTGTGAGAGCCAGGAAATTATACACCAGTGGATTGAAAAAGCAGCACAATGACAGAAAATCAGTTGATGTGCTGAAAATGGTGCAATGAGAAGATACAATATTGATCATGTCACCAAAAAGATTATAAAATGTAATGAGTAAAAGTAAAAAGTTGTCTGAAAAATAAAAATTGATGTAAAGTACTGATTCCAGACAAATCTACTGAAGTACAGTAAAGTATTTGTCCTTCATTACTGCTCATCTCTTATTAAAGGGCAATTAGATCTGACATAATTTAGGATTTTTTTGTAATTCAAATTGCATTGTGTCTGGATGCCACTTTTTCATGCTGGAGCTTCTACTGAAAAACTGGGACTTTATGGACTAAATAAAATGTAAATCATTAGCCAGTTGTGTTTACGTACCGCACAGGGATTCTTGTGGTTTGCTGCAGCAACTGACAGAGAACCAGAACTTATATACTGGTATAAAAAAAGAGACAAAAAAACAAACAAAGCAACATTAAATGCAGAGATGCACAGTACAGGCTCTAGCAAAAGTATTTATCCCCTCCCCTGCCCTTTCAATTTTATAGTTTTTTGGGTTTTTTTATATCTCAAAAAGTTTAAAGTAATTATGGTAAAGTGATAAAGAAGAAAACCAAGCAAGATTCCTCTCAATGTGATTGATGTTACCACCACCATGCTTCAGTGCTATGTGCTGTTCCTGTACAGTATTAATTGTGTAAATAATACAATACAAGTTAAAATAAAATAAAGCTCCAAACGGAACGTACGATTATTGGTCCCCACAGAGCAATACCACTGACAATTGTTGGTGAAATAGTAACTCCAATTAAAACAAATCCAAACAAGAGAATCATGATTCCGATCACGATCTGCACAATCTGTGGAGAAAACAAGACAAAGCAACTAAATAAAAGCATTAAAAGGTAACTTAAGCTGTAATGTGTAGATATTTTTGGATAAAAAGTACTTTACCCCCAGAGCTTTTGGCTCGCCTTTGAGATAAACCTCGAATTGGGAGAGTCGGGAATCAGTTGGTGCAGTTACAGAGGTCATGATGAGAATGAAATGCTTCTTCTGGATGTTTTTTCTGAACTTTAATGGAAAGCAGATCATTTACATGTTTGAAGCTTTATAATTTTATATCCTTTTGACTGAATTTTATTTTTTATTTTTTAGAAAAATTGTTTGCCAGTAGAACAACTTTGAAGTGTGGTAAGATTTTTAATAGGCTTAGTGATAATGTTTATTGTTTGTTTTAATTTAATGGTTAGGACGATTCTCTCATCCATGGAATGCGGCTAGCGGGAGTTTTCCTAGCGCCAGCAGCTACAAAGAGCTTACATTATTAAAGAATTAAACACTTACGAGTTTGTTTACACTGTCGTGTGTGTGTGTGTGTGTGTGTGTTTATGTAATGTCTCATTATTGGTTTGTGGTGTTTGCTAATTGCTCGACCTTTGCCTGATCCACAATTCCACATTTTTTTCCTCTTGGTTTGGATTTCTTTGCCTTTCTAACCACCTCTGATATCAATATTACTTGCACTGAGTTCTTCCTGGATATAGTATATATAAACATATTTTCCGTAAAAAGATGATTTTTTGCATTATGCAGTGGAACATATTTTTATTTGATTTTATATTTTATGTTTTGTATTATACCAGTTAATGTCTGGGATTTTTTTTTATTAAAAAATAAGACAAATTACAAAATGCAATGCAAAAAATAAAACGAAAAAATAAGAACATGAAATAAAACACATTCCTAAAAAATACACTGATAAAATTGGGTAATGTTCTGTATCTAGTTTTGATCCATCATATAACACAAACATTTTTTCAGGATTTGATTTATAATGATTATAATATATATAAATAAAATAGAGTAAAATTATCAACACCATCATTTACCTTAAGAAATAGCTTGCTGGTTTCATGCGATGGAGATGATCACACGTATGTGGCTTTCTGACCTAAATGTGGTTGGACCTGAACGAACCTACAGCTTTTATAGGCCATGAATTTAATAGGTGGAGCTCTGAGCCAGTACTTGAGTTTGAGTATTTTAGGACTAATAATAAAATAATATTTTTTATACATTTTTTATTCTATTATATAAATATATATAAACTGCAATTTTTAAAAACAATGATCAGATAGTGGTTTTATGATTTCCTGATGCTACAGTGAGAGCAGGCTGCATGTGGTACAATGTGGTTTTCAAAGCTGAATATTTTCACTCAAAAACCATGAAGACACTCCTCTTCTTCTTCTTCTTCTTCTTCTTTTGCTTTCGGCTTCTCCCATTAGGGGGCGCCACAGCGGATCATCCGTCTCCACACCCCCCTGTCCTCTACATCTGCCTCTTTCACACCAACTACCTGCATGTCTTCCTTCACCACATCCATAAACCTCCTCCTTGGTCTTCCTTTTTTCCTCCTTCCTGGTGTCTCCATTCTCAGCATTCTCCTACTGATATACCCCATGTCCCTCCTCTGCACATGTCCAAACCATCTCAAGCTCACCTCCCTCACCTTGTCTCCAAAACATCCTACATCCGCTGTCCCTCTAATAAACTCATTTTTATTTCTGTCCATCGTCGTCACTCACAAAGAAAACCTCAACATCTTCAGCTCTGCTACCTCCAGCTCCACCTCCCGTCTTTTACTCAATGCCACTGTCTCTAATCCATACAACATCTCAGGTCTCACCACAGTCCTATAAACTTTCCCTTTCACTCTCACAGATACTCTTCTATCACAAATCACTCCTGCTATCACTCTTCTCCACCCACTCCACCCTGCCTGCACTCTTTTCTTCACTTCTCTAACACACTCTCCATTACTTTGCACTGTTGACCCCAGGTACCTTAACTCCTCCACCTTCTCCACCTCTTCTCCCTGCAACCGCACCACTCCACTGCACTCCCTCTCATTCACACACAAGTACTCTGTCTCACTCCTAATGAGTTTTATTCTCCTTCTCTCCAACGTGTACCTCCACCTCTCCAGGCTCTTCTCAAAGTGCTCCCTACTCTCACCTCTAATCACTATATCATCCGCAAACATCATAGTCCACGGAAACTCCTATCTGACTTCTGTCCATCACCACTGCAAACAGAAAAGGGCTCAGGGCCGATCCTTGATGCAGTCCAACCTTCACCTTGAACCAGACTGTTGTTCTTACTGCACACTTCACTGCTCACACTGTCCTCATACATGTCCTGCACCACCCTTACATACGTCTCTGACACACCAGACTTCCTCATACAATACCACAACTCCTCTCTTGGTACCCTGTCATACGCTTTCTCTAAATCCACAAACACATAATGCAACTCCTTCTGACCTTCTCTATACTTCTCCATCAACATTCTCAAAGCAAATAAGTCATCTGTGGAGCTCTTCCTCGGCATGAAACCATACTGTTGCTCACAGATGGTCACCTCTTCTCTCAGCCTGGCTTCCACTACTCTTTCCCATAACTTCATGGTGTGACTGATCAACTTTATTCCCCTGTAGTTACTGCAGGTCTGCACATCTCCCTTATTCTTAAAGACCACTGCTTCACCATCTACACACCATCCAACCTTGTCTCTCTCTCATTTTCCTCGTTCATCAGCTGCTCAAAATACTCCCTCCATCTTCTAAACACACTCTCCTCACTAATCAACACAGTTCCATCTCCATCCTTTACTGCTCTAACTTGAAGCACATCCCTCCCAGCTCGGTCCCTCTGCCTGGCCAATCGCTACAAATCCTTTTCTCCACTTTTAGTGTTCAACTTCTCCTACAGCTCCTCATATGCCTTTTCCTTGGCATTTACCACATCCCTCTGCACCTGCTGCCGCATCTCCTTGTACTCCTGCCTACTTTTCTCATCACTCTGTTGATCCTAATTCTGTTTTGTTAACCCTTTTCTCCTTCTGCTCGCCTGCACTTTCTCAGTCCACCACCACGTCTTCTTTCAGTCCTCACTCTCCTCCTCTTCTTCTTCACCTCCATACCATTCGACAGAACACCGTCCGATGCTGTCTAGCTACACTGTCCCACGCCAACATCTCCTTCAGGTTGCATCTCCTACATAGAACATAGTCCACCTGCGTGCACCTTCCTCCACTAATATACGTCACGCTATGATCCTCGTTCTTTTTAGAATACGTGTTTACCAATGCCATTTCCATCCTTTTAGCAAAATCTACCACCATCTGCTCTTCCACATTCCTCTCCTTAAGACCATACCTACCATCACCTCCTCATCACCTCTGTTCCCTTTACCTACATGACCATTTAAGTCTGCCCCAATCACCAATCTTTCATTCCTAGGTTCACCTTCTACCACTTCATCGAAATCACTCCATAATTGTTCTCTTTTCCTCCATCTCATTGCTGACTTGTGGAGCATAAACACTGATGACATTTATCATCATCCCTTCAACTTCCAGCTTCATGTTCATCACCCTATCAGAAACTCTCTTTACCTCCACTGCACTCTTACTGTACTCTTCCTTCAGAATCACCTCTACACCATTTCTTTTTCCATCCACACCATGATAGAACAGTTTAAACACCTCCAATGTTCCTGCTCTTACTCCCTTTCCACTTGGACTCCTGAACACACAACATATCTATCTTTCTCCTCTCCATCATATCAGCTACTTCTCTCCCTTTACCAGTCATAGTACGAACATTTAAAGTACCAACCTGAACCTCCACTTCTCCTCCACTTCTCCTTTCCCTGCTGTATCTGTAGACGTCTTCCTCCTCTCCCTCTCTTCCTTCAGCCAACAGTAGCCCAATTTCCACCAGTACCCTTTTGGCTAACGATACCTGTGGCGGTCGTTGGTAACCCGGGCCTCGACCAATCCGGTATGAAATTCTTATTCGTAATCCGCATATTCGATCGCGAACCACATAAAAACCATGGAGACACAATGAGTTGATATAATCAGGCTGCTACAATGGTTTAAGGCTGCTGTTGCTACAAACAGTTTTGCACTCAAGCCTCCACCAGCATGAATAGCAGTGATGGACCTATAATGAATGGATATCTGGTGTTGAGGATGAGGACAGGCTTCTTTTTTCAGTCTGGTTCCCCTAAAGGTTTCTTGCATGGATTTGTATTCCATTTATTTCTGTGAATCTGCTTTGTGACAGTGTTTCTGGGCAAAAAGCACTATCTATATTATACTGACTAAAATTTAGTGTGTTTAAGATGAAGCTGAAACACTTAGTTACCATATTTTGGAGCCAAATTGGCTTATTGACGTTGTTGTCTTGCTAGCTAACTAAGTTTAAGAGTGCACATTGGTATACAACAACATTAACCAGCTAATGCTTCCATTGCATTTACAGAAGGGTTAGTAATTTTTTAAGGAACAGGATTTATGAAATAATGCATTAATATACTGTATACCTGCAACAATACCTGCTCTCAATGTTACATTAATGTTGTACTGAACTCCTTTAAAACCAAAACATTAATGATTGTTTAACCATCAATAGAAAGTGTGTCATTTAAGTTATTCTCAGAGTAATTGTACAATATAGTTTGCAACAGAAGTGACATTGAGAGCTTTTGTGCTGTTTGCAGGACAGTGATCAGGAAGTGGTTTGTGGTTTTCATGAGGCTATAGCAAAACCAGGACTCGTCTCTGTGCGGTTTTCCAGCGAAACATTTCAGTTTGTACAAAAGGCATCGTTTCATCAATGTGAATAATAACTTCTGACTTTCTTTCTGTTTCAGTTCTTCAACGCGTTTTCCGGTTTTCTTTCAATTCATCGCTTAAAATTAAAAACAAAATGTGTCGTTTATCATTTATGAATAAAATCAGTAACGTCCAGGAGAACGGATATGCCTTGAAGCACAACCCTGCCTGGATTTACTGCGTTGTAGATGATGATCTAGTTCTCAGATAGTACTCCTGGTATTATCTGATTTTGAGCTCCATCTGCAGGTGAAACTGACTGTACTGAATGAGTTGTGGGCACACTGATCTTCCGTTTGGTGAAGGTGTAATGTAGTCAAAGTTTGCGTAAGAAGGTATTCTGTGATGCCTCACGCCAACAGCTGATTCAAAGCCATGCTGATTTTTGGTACCAATGCATAATTGCTTCCGCTTCTGTTGGAACTCGACACACTATGTAATAATGGCACGATGGTGGTAGTGCTCTGATGACTGTTATGACTGTACACACATTATAATATGATAGTAAAGTACAGTGAATGAAGTATTATGATGGCTGTCATGTCACTACACATAGTATACTATGGTACTGACTGGTGGTGGTGGAAGAATTATAATGACTTATTATAATGACTTCGTCGTATTATTATGATGACTCTCATGACTCCACACAAACACTATAATATTAGTGGTTAAGGCATTGGATTTTAGATCCAAAACATCATAAGTTCAAATCCCAGGCACACTAAGATGCCACTTCTGGACCCCTAAACAAGGCCCTTAAGCCTATTGCTTTAAATGTATGAATGAGACAAATGTAGGTGGCGCTGGATAAGGGCATCTGCTAAATGCCATAAATGTAAATATTGAAGCATGGTGGTGGTAGTATTGTTTAGAGTTAGTTTCTTTTATTCCTATCCTTTTTCCTTTACTTGTATTTTTCTTTTTTTTTTTTTTTCTTTTTTTGCTTATGAATATGATCTAATATTCATAAGCAAAAAAAAAAACCACACCCTAACCCCAACCCTAGATCTGCCGATTACTCAAACAACAATGAAACAGAAAGTCGTTTGTTTAAACGATGCTGTGATTCATACACATGCAAGACATATAGCTGGAGGCCCACTTTGTGAGACCCTCTGCTCAGGGTAGAGATTCTGGAGGCACCTTAAAGCCACTTCCTGAGAACTGTTCTACATACTGCAGAAAACATTTAACATGACAGGAAAGACCATTTTTCCAGCTCACCATTACAGCAAAACAACTCATTTGTTATTATTATTATTATTACAGAAAAAACTGTGACGAGCAAAATCCTCTGTCCTGAAGACGTTCTTAAAATTCTGACTGTTGCAAAATCACCAGCACTGAAGACTTCTTACATAAATGTTTAAATATATTTAATATAGCTCCGTAGTGTTTTTCAAATGTATATCAAGACTTTAAAAAATAAATGTGCGTAGAGCATCTGCTGTGAAGAAGCTGCTGCTATAGAAACAACAGCCTTATATTGCTTTATTATATAAACCTTTTATATTTTTCTGTATATATTTTATTCCAAGAAAACATCTAATATGCAGGTGAATAGCAGAAAGATGATCCAGTCTCAGTCTCAAATCGAATCCGCACTGATGACATTATAATAAAAAAAAAAAAACAACAACAATTAAAATAAATAAATAAAAGTGATATCGACTCAAAAGCACAGCACGCTTTAAAAGCTTTATTTCTTTTCATTGTCATAAGTTCTGAGCATGCACCTTAACATGCAAAGAAAAACGAAAAGCTTAGAAGCTGAAGAGTTGAAGGTTTCCTCACATGGATCATTGATCAGAAGATCCTTCACCTAAGACTGTAGCAGAAAAAAAATTACAAGGTCATTGTTGTTGTTTACTGTTGTTTACACTTATTACAACAAATCCCTTCATAATATATCAAAGGAAACACCTACAATAGTTTCAATGGAGTCACGGGATTTCCAGATCAGAATAAATGTCCAGACGGCCATGCAGATCTCAAGAACAGAAAAGACTATGAACACTCGAAGGGGTCCACGCATGAGGTACTGGGGGAAACAAAGAACAAGTACAATGGAGGTCAATGGTGGAAATTTAAAATGCTTTCTGATAAAAGTATTAATGTTGTGCTGAAGTGATTTATCTTAAAACAATAGAAAATAAGTGATTTGAGAACATTGTTAAATGAGTGAGAACACTGAGATACAAACCACTATAATGACCAAGGTACATTTTTCAATACTCTGACAGTCTGATTGATCGCCACTGAGAGGCACCAGATCAATACAGAACACGATGAAGGCTCCGAGAGCAGCCACAGCGCTGATCACGTTCATCACCAGCGAGGCTTTCACCTAACGAGAGCAGGAAAGGTCACACAATCACCAGGTGACTTCTGCAATGATTCTTTGATCATGAAAGTTTCTATTGAAGTGAATGATAACGCAGAGTTTGGTGAGTGTATCGCATCGCTGTCTCACCCTGTATGGAAGTGTATGTCGCTATGACTGTTTACAGCTGATTACAAGCAGCTAATTCTGTTTACATTTGGAGAACATGCTAACTCATTATATACATCAAGGATAAATTGTGAAATGAATCTTGAACCAACATGCTACTATTCCATACACTAAAACCATGAAATCTTTAACTAGTAAAGAACAACTTTGGCAAGTTTTTACACGAGTCACAGCAAAGTATTTCATCTGAATGTTTAGAGAAACGAAGTGTGTGAAGCTGTTCTTCATGCTAAGGGAAGATTTTTTCAGTGGAAATAAAATGGTACATCTGGAGATTGATAGCTTTGTTTGGTCAAAGTAAATCTTCATACCGTTACATTAGATTGATTTACAAATATGCAGCGAATACTTATGTTTAAACTAATAATAAAAAGTACGAGTCGTGTGTTCTCACCAAATTGGGAAGACGATGTTCCATGACACTGATCGATAAAGATCCACAGATGATAAACTGATTGGAAATTAATTGAAACAGAGATTATTGTCTGTTTTTTTTTTTTTTTTTTTTTTTTTCAACACAACCATGAAATAAAAAAATAAGTAGTTATTGAAGTGAGAGAACGTACGCAAAGGGATCCCCAGTACATGATGCCACTGTTGACAGTTTTCAAATTATTATAATCTTTAAATGCAACTCCAAACATGAAGATCACAAACCCGATCATTGTCTGGACAATCTGCAGGAACAATAAATAAACAGAGTAAATTACAGGAGATTTTATTATTATTATTATTATTATTATTATTATTATTATTATTATCATATCGCTGATCACCTCGTCATCTTACATCCTGAGGCTCAGAAATGAAACTTTTACAATATTTATTTAATGTTGGATAAAAAATAAGAACATTAGCACGAGACATTACCCCCAGGGATTTTATGTCCACTTTGGGAGCCGTTAGAGGCATCTTTACTCCGAGTCTCTGCGGTTCCTGTAGAACTGAGAAACATCAGACTTGTGTTTAGTACAAGAATCAGCAGCTCAGAATTTATTCTTGGCATAGTAAAGTAATGATAGAAATTTGCATGAAAAGCTTAGATTATATTTCACTCTAATTTAGCTCAATAAGATGATTCTAGTTGGCGGTTATCATGTAACAGCGCCATCCTCTAACTCCATTTCCCAGCAGGTACCGCAGACTCTAATCATGTCCACAAGGGGCGTCGTTTCTTCTCACTCTTCAGTACAGCATTTCTCATTCACAGCATACTGACAGTAGTGTAAAGTATTTAAGCAAATACACTTTCGTTATTGTATTTAAGTAATTTTTTGGCTACTTTCTAGTTTTACTTAGGTATCAAAATTAAAAACAACTTCTAATCTCTACTCAACTAGATTTATGATTCAATAGATGCAGTTTTTACTCCACTGGATTTTAATAGACAGTGCACTTTATCGATCTTTTCTTTTTAATTTTTTTACGCTCATTTAAATGAAATAGGCAAAAAACTTTCTATTACTTTACTCATAAAGCAACAATATTTCTTTTAGCTGCATAATATAATAATGGATTGTATGTAGTTTATTATAACGTGTGTAGCAACAAAACAGTTCCAGTCTACTGCATCTAGTCCAGTAGTTAAACAGCACTTGATCTGGTGATCTGTAATTGAGTTGATGTTATAAAGGTTTTCTGTGATTGGACTGAAAACATCCTGAACTGAGGTCAGTAAGGAAAATCTCCAGTGCAGCTTAAAAGACTCATTAAAAAAAACATAAATTATATGAATATCATTTACATATAATATAATATGATATAATTTATACATCCAAATGTGTGAACTGCTCTGGGAATATTTCGTACTCATCCAGTGATGGAAGCTGACGGTAGACAGTAGCTACTCTATGTATATAAATATAAAACTATATGAGATCTTTTTCTGCAAAACCTATGAGCTGCTTTTGGCCTGTTTCACATCTCCTTTTGGTTTATTTTGTTTCCAATCCTCTGACCTTCTTCTGTAGCATGTCTCGATGCCCAGCTGGGGATGAAGTGAAAGTTTTCTCCAGGAAACACCTGAGTTCAAACCCAGACGATTTTTTACCAAACAAATGATGGTTAAATGATAGTGGTGCTGGATCTCTGAAACACTCGGATCTTTGATCCACTTACAAATAAGTGTCTAAAGATGGACAGGATGCCTGAATTAAATATATTTTTTTATTCCACTTTTAATGTTAAATAAATGTCAATTAGGTTGCCATGTTGCAGTAAAATAAACTATATATATATATATATGTGTAAGTGTAAGTGTGGTTTAATTGTCCAAATATTATTTTGAGCCACTGTATATTATTATTATTATTATTATTATTATTATTATTATTATTATTATTATTATTATTATTATTATTATTATTATTATTATTATTATTATTATTATTATTATTATTATTATTATTATTATTATTATTATTATTATTATTATTATTATTATTATTATTATTATTATTATTATTATTATTATTATTATTATTATTATTATTATTATTATTATTATTATTATTATTATTATTATTATTATTATTATTATTATTATTATTATTATTATTATTATTATTATTATTATTATTATTATTATTATTATTATTATTATTATTATTATTATTATTATTATTATTATTATTATTATTATTATTATTATTATTATTATTATTATTATTATTATTATTATTATTATTATTATTATTATTATTATTATTATTATTATTATTATTATTATTATTATTATTATTATTATTATTATTATTATTATTATTATTATTATTATTATTATTATTATTATTATTATTATTATTATTATTATTATTATTATTATTATTATTATTATTATTATTATTATTATTATTATTATTATTATTATTATTATTATTATTATTATTATTATTATTATTATTATTATTATTATTATTATTATTATCATATCGCTGATCACCTCGTCATCTTACATCCTGAGGCTCAGAAATGAAACTTTTACAATATTTAAATGCTTAAAATATGTTTTATGCTTTTGATATTTTTATTTAAAAAACATGTATATGAGTCTAGTGAAGCATGTGAAATAAAATGCACAGAGGGATTTCGGTTTTTACTACATGATGAAAGCGAGTTGCTCAAAAAAAACCAAAAAAAAAACCAACAACAACCTGGAAATGATGTTGTGTGATTTTGAAGTGTGAGTCTGAAATCTGAGAAAGTACTGAGGAGTTTCACATTTTACCCCACTTCCCCCTCCAACTGCCTTCCAAACCCACCCAGTACTTCCACTGTCCACCCACCCATTAGTTTCCTCTCACAGCATCTCACACAATTTCTGTGCTTCAATTATCCAAACTGCACATTTATTTATCATCAGATATAAAATTGGAAGTTTTTTAAAGCATCCTCTAAATTATTAATTATTAATAATTATATTACCTGCATTACAATCTGTGAAAGTGAAAAGTAAAATTCTAACAAAATTGAATCAGATTTGTATTAAATATTAATAAGAAAAGATTTTATCTGTTGTAGAAATGAGAATTGTAAATTTGATTAGAATTTTATTTCTTGCATAAATGTTGCAAAAGCATCAATTTCTTTTGCATATTTTCCCCTTAATATATACCTCAATATGTATATTTATTTAAAAATAAAATTTTTTTACTTACATTTTTACTTTGATCTTTTACAGTAAGCAGCTGCAACCAAACAATTTCCCTCTGGAAACAATAAAGTTTTCTGATTTTGATTGGTATTACATATTTACTATATTTTTATTTGTTTAATTCTCTAATTCTATGCTTTATATAAAGTATGTATATTTAAAATACATTTTTGATCTCACAGATCTGTGTATAATTTATAAAATATTTGGGAAAAAAAAATGTAAAAAAATTACCTGGATGTGAAATGAATTTCTTGCACTTGCGCTCAGCTGCAGATTCACGGCTCGTCTCTCATAGGAAGTCTCTTGTGTTGGCGCACTTTTCTGTGGTAGTCTTAAATACACATCTCAAACCCTTTTTTTATGCCAAGTTGCAAAATTCAGAAGTACACGCCTTGTAGTGGGTAGTAGGTTAACCACGTCACACAGTCTCACAACGTAACCTTCAAACCCAATGATAATCTCACGCTCACAATTCTACAGTGAACTGATCATCCAAACTGTATGATGATATGTTTGAGTTGATTGCATTGACTTTTGTTTTTAACTGGTTGCTATGGAGATTTTAAAAAATGTGCCCTGGAATCTAAGTTTTTTGTTATGACAAGTGAGACAGTGAGACAGACAGTGGCAGCTCAGGGAGCTTCACAGGTTTGGCCTGCCATCACATTGTTCAAGGTAAAAGTGTGAGGCTCGGGATCGTCTTCCGTAACTGGAACGTCTGCTAAATACAGCATGTCCCTGCACTTCAGCTGTTAGTATGGAAACGCTAAAGGCAATACAACGAGCCCTATATCAGACGGCTCGTCGTCACGGTTACACACTTTCACACGTTTATCATGATAACTTCCATATTGATGCTGCAAGTCCAAGAATCCATTTCTGATATTTAACAAAAGGAGAAGTTTTTGCTTGTTTTTGTATTAAAGATGAAAGTGCTGGACATGGTCTAGTCTGGTCGAGTGTGTGATTGTAATAAGAATTGATTTGTATTTGAAGTGTATAAGAATTAGCAATGAAAAGTCATCTAACGTGCTTCCACTCTGAAATCTAGTTTAATGTGATCATATACTAAAAATTGAACATGAACATTATTTTCACAGTGAATGACTCACAGGGTTACACATTCTGAACAAACAATTCTACAGCACTGTGTTACAACCGTTTCATTCCATTCTATAACAAAAACAATACAATCTTACCTGCATGTACTGTACACACACACACACACACACACACACACACACACACACACACACACATGAAATTTAAGGCATTGAGCCAAACAAACAATCAATAAACCAAATCGTGGAAAAACACACTGTAACATCAGGAGAAAATCCAGGATCGATGTGATATTGCAGACACACACACACACTTCAGAAATCTCTGAAGAGGAGTAAAGGAACGAGGTGGAGCTTCCCATCAGGTGGAATGCGGAACTGCTGCAGACTGTACAAGACAAAAAGACATATTCACAGTTCACACTTTACCATGTATTCATTTATAGGCCACTTCCATAATAAACAAAGATACTGAAATAAAAGTTCTTGAATGCAGCAGTAAAATAAATGAGGAAGCACCGACCGTGGTTTCAGTGGAGCTTCTGACTTTCCACGTCAGTACAAAAGTTGCGATGGAGACAATGATCTCAAGAACAGAGAATCCCAGCAGCACTTTACTGTTTCCAATCGTATGTTTCTGAGGAGAAATATGTTTCTGTTGACGTTATTTAAAACATCGGAATAGATGTTGAAGGAATTGATTATAGTTTATATAAGAAAACTGCTGCAAATACATTTAGCAGATGCACTTATCCAGAGCAACAGTTGAGGGCCTTGCTTAAGGGCCCAGCAATGAAAGCTTGGTGGTGCTAGAATTTGAATTTCACAAACTTCTGATCAGATGTCCAACATTTTACCCACTGATCCATACCCTCCCAGCTACCACCTCCCACTCTTCTAAACAGTACTTGTGACTGGACCCCAAGAATGTCACTAAACAGCTGGTATTGTGAAGACGTTGGAAGTTTTCTCTTGTACACAGTGATTTATTGTAACCTTCTGACTATTAAAGATTCTATCAACCTTGGTCACAAAACAAGAACTGCTGGGTGGTCACATAGCCAGATTAATGGCTTGAATCCAGCCCAAGAAGGTACATAAGTCACAATCCTTTTCAAAACATAAAGAAAAAATTCAAGACAGGACAATTAACAAGCAAACAGCACTTGCTGGTGATAACTTTCCAGCTGAAAACTGTCCAAGAGAGAAGTTGGCATTACTATCCTCCACTGGCAGACCTCCATCTTTCTTTTTGCCAACTTCCAGTTCCCCGTGCTTTAGCCACAATGGACCCCAGACTTGTTTTTGTTCTATAGCATGTCCAAGCTGAGCACATCAGATGCTTTCTTTTCAAAACTAAAGCTTACATTAATATTTAAGAGGGTCTACATCAGACCTTGAGTTTTTGGCGTGATTCTACCAGCTGCTTCAAATTCCCATTTTCCTTTTATAAAATTCCCCTTTTAAATAATTGTACTATAACTGTATCGTCTTGGTCGGCCATCAGACCAGTCTAAAGCATCTTGTTTCATAGTTGTTCTGGTAAAACAAACTCAATAAAGAGTCTGGCTGGTGATAAGTTTCAACTACATTTCTGAATTTGAAATTGTGAAAAAGACCTCACTAAACCAACCTAAAGTATAGCTCCAAAAGCATTTATGCAAATTACGCAAACTGTATTGGGTATTAGAGCTTTGAAGAGTTACTACATTGTAAAAAAAAAAACAGCTAACTCCACATTTTTGAAATGCCTGAACGGCAGGGTGGAGATTCAGGACCACTTGGGTCATGCACAAGGTGCTTTCACAAATAAATAAAGGCCCACAATCAAACAAAGGTGAGAAGCTCCTTGTGGCTATCAGGATATCACTAAAATGTAGTTTGATCCTAATTATTTGTACCACACCATCCAAAAGCTTAGAGCTTTTCTTTCCTTGGTGCTAAACCATCAGATTGATGATCTGAAGTGCCGATTGTGTTGAAGAAGCGAGCACTTGGTGATTTTGGTGGAAGATAAGAACCATCATGTGTACAACAGTAAAATACAAACCCAAAAGAATCTACAGAAAGTCAGTGCCAGTTCCCTCTGATAAAATATATGTGAACAGTGGTATTCTGGAGACTTCTGCAGATCGTCGGAGAACACTCTGACCCCTGCAATTGCAATCGCAAGACTGACCACATTCATAGCCAGTGCTGCTTTCACCTAACGAGAGAGGAAACATTTATAGTGATGTTTTACAAGGACATAGAGATTAAAACAATGGGACTCATTTTTTAACAGGTTTTGAGAATTTTTTTAGAAGAAATGATTGTAATGTTGTTAACGTCTGGGTCTTCTGGATGACAGTGGTGGTGAAGTGATGGGTGTCTTGCAGTCAATGTGATGGATTTGTTCCATCATTGGAAGATCAGAACACTCACACACCCTACACCTGGCTTCCGGTTTGTGATTAGCTGGACCCTGTGTGTGTTTTGCTGTGTGTACGTTTGACTGTACCATTTTAGTTTCAGTTAATGTACCCTGGTTCTGGGTGAGTTGGGAAGTATGGGAAGAAAGTATTTTCCTCACGCTTGTTAGTAAAGGTAATGAACATATTCAGTATATAGTTAGAGAGAGCAATGTCGGGTGGTTTTGAATGTTTGTTGGCTTTAGTTTTTTTGTGTGTTCCACACCGTTGGCTGTAGTCGGACAGCTTCAGCTGTTTTTTGGCCGATTTTGCATGTAAACCAGAGGCAGAGCTCATCAGCAAGAGAGAGAATTTCATTTTCATTTATGGAATCAAGAAGTCAAAGACCAGCTAATCACCAGGATCCAGGAGAGGGCGCTAATGTCAGTCACTGTCTGACATTACAAAGAAACTTTACACAAACCGAATAGTAAAAGCTGAACTCTGGCTTGAGATTGAAGACAAACTTGTTATATCGGATTGAAAATTAATATGTTTGGAAAAAGCTACACGACTCGCGGCAGGTGTAAATGCTGCTCACTTTATATATTCACAGATCTAGCTCTTCCAGTTTTCCTGTTAGGATGCCGAATACAGACTACTGCCACCTGCTGGTAACGGAGAGTTTTGTTCTCTCAGACAAGCGCAGAACCTACACGTTAGTTGACTGTTGGCTGGAGTCTCACAGTTGTGTTCTAGCGCAACAGTTTCATTTCCCTGTTGTGAGGCAACACCACAGTCGGCTTTCTTCAGAGCTATTTCTTGGGCATCAGTTTGGTTTCCTTCAGAGATTCATTGAAGCAAATATTTCGCTGCTGATCGCATACAAATTACGCATTTTCTTTATGCAGTTTCATGAACTTGTGTGTAAATGTGAAAAAGGTTAGGAGTAAATTCATTTCTCTCGACCTGAAGACATTTATCTCCAGTCTTTTAAAAAACTATTTATGAATAAGTTCAGTGTGCATGCTCATGTGTACCCACCAAAGAAGGATGATTGGTGTCCAGGGAAGCAACGGACAGAGCACCAGAGATGATGAACTAATCAAAGGAAAATCAGATTGTTTATTACATAATCACTGAAAGCAGTCATGTAAAATGTGGAGATATTAATAGTATTAATAAACATACACTAAAAGATCCCCAGTACATGATATTGCTGTTGACACTGTTGATGATGATTTCAGAGTCAGAAACAGATTTTAGAACAAACCCAAACAGGAACACCACTGCTCCAATTATGATCTGGACAGTCTGAGAAGAAAAGAAATAAACAACCAGAAAACCGAGAATATTATTGTGTTGTTAGATTATTAAGAATATGCGCAGATATCAGTTTAACCTTCAGATCATCATTACACTACAATTTCATGGTTTACATTTAAGACCTTGTGGTTTTATAAACATGAGGCACAATATAAACATATGACCTGCAAAATAATCATTTGTGCTGCATCATGTGCTATTTTGAATATCAACCGGGATTAAATGAAATTAATGATTATTTTAAGGAATTATAACTATAATTATTCATTCATCCATCAAAACATTCACAGTGTTCTCGACTCCTGGTAAATGTACCCCCATTACTGTCCAATTCGCCATTCGTCTGAGACGTCAACTCGAACCTGCAAACAAAAAAATTATAATAAATTCAGGTAGCAAAAAACAGTATTTTGTTCCAAATCTGGCCACTTAATAGTAATATTTTATATAAAATATATTGTTTTATGACTATTAACTAAACATGATCTCAGATTTATTAATATTTCTATTAAAACTATTATTTGAGTGTGAAAGAAGCTAAGATGCTTTAAATAACAGTCAGGTGACACAAAATGCTACTCAAATCTGATCACATATCAGTGAAATAAAGTAAAACATCACCATCAGAACTAAAAGGAACTGCATTAAATAGCAAACACCCTAAAGTTTGTATGATATCATCATTATAATATTTGTGATGATTCACTCGTCCACTTCAACGTATAGTGTTTGTCTTTTTTTTTATTTTTTTTTTATAAATTTTATAACAGAGCTGATTTATTTATTAGGCAGCAGGTAAACATTTTGTCCTCAAAGTTGATGTTAGAAGCAGGAAAAATAGGCATAAGGATTTGGGCGATTATGAGAAATTGTGACGTCTAGACGTCTGGATCAGAGCGTCTCTAAATCTGCAGCTCTTGTGGGATGTTCCTGGTCTGCAGTGGTCAGAATCTAAAGTGCTCCAAGGAAGGAACAGTGGTGAACCGGCGACAGGGTCACGTGCGACAGAGGCTCATTGATGCACTTGTGAAGAGAAGGCTGATCCAACAGACGAGCTCCTGTAGCTCAAAGTGCTGAAGAACTTCATGTTGTTGATGATCGATGGGTCACGAGTGTTTTAGCAGCATAAGGGGACCAACACAATATTAGGCAGGTGCTCATAATGTTATTCCTGATCAGTGTGTAAATGTTTAGAAGAAGTGAAAAATGCCATTTGGAAAACACTTGAGGTGCAGCTTCATGTCTCTCATTAGATGAAGATTGAATATTGAAATCGATTGTACAATAAATTTGTTTCTGCAAAACTAAAAATTTTGCTAAGTTTGAACTTTGAAAATGAAACTGCATTCATTGCCCAGATCACAGTATTTTTAAAATCACGAGAGGAACCAAGAGAGGAACCATGGCAAGTGTAATTTGAATATGATACGGATGGTACAGTATAATGCAACATTTTTTTTGTGGCCTTTCATAAGAAAAGGTTTGTTCACCTCTGATCGATACAGTGGTGATTATATATTTATTTAAATGAACTCGTGCTGATTTGTAAATCGAAACCAGCAAATCAGAAGAAACTGCACTGTTAGCGAAGGTCTTGTGGTTTTTCAGCGTGGGAAATGTTTTTGTAAGAGCGCGTCTGAAATCCCAGACGATACTCGACTCTTTTCACACCTCGCCACCACAAAACTTTCCGAAAATCGTCCTCATCACAGCAGAGTGGAGGTACGAATAAAAGACTGTTAACAGCAAATACCAGCCGAACTTTCATCAATACTAAACAAAACTAAATCATCAGCTTTATTTCAAAATACAAAAGAACGGATTTTTACACGTCAGTGTCTGTTGATTAGCTAAGACCCGCCCACAAACACATTTTTTTAGATGCTATTCGACCTGCGCATGGATTTCACCATTTAATCTTTTTTTATCATTTCACGTGCTTTGTTTATTTTTTCATCAATTTGTTTACATGAAATATACATTTTAAATTGTGTTTATATAAATATGCATTAAACATGAAGCAACCTTCATTTTTGACATTTAAATAGTTAAATGATTAAACATTGTTAAAAGAACAGACCCGTTCTCACACAGGTGATGGATGCAGTGGGTAAAAATCAACATAATAATATTTAAGAAAGTGGAGGAAAAAAAATAAAAGGTTTTTACCTGCTATTTAACGCTTTGTGAGGCTCTGCTGCAGCTTCACTGCTCTTCACTAACAGGAAGTGGGTGATGGGTTTGTTGGCACTGCTCTTTGTGACAGACTTAAACGTGGTGATCAGATCCCACAGCTGAGTAAAACATCTAAACCCTCTACATTGGTTATCAAAGTAAAGTTTCTTTATTCATGTATATTTTTTATTTGTAGCTACACAAGTCTGAGCTGCTGCTCTAAAAACAATCATCTACACCTGACCTTCTGATTAAACAGCTTTTTTTATTTGCTTTTTTTGCTTTTTTTTGATATTTTTGATCCCAATGAGCCATGAGAAATCATTTTACCTGGGAAAAGTAGCAGCAAAAGCAACAACGGGAAGCCACGTATCGATTCACGTCATCAGGATCATCCAGTGATAAATAAAAATAATTCATCACGTGACTGAAGATTTGCCGCTTGGTTACACAACATTAATTCATTGTATAAAAATGATGTTTTCCCAGCATTCTTGTGCATATTTTCTGTGCATTACAGTTTTCCTGGGAATTTGGAATGAAGGCAAATTGTGTTTCTTTGTGCAAATTACACAAGAAAAAAAACCCACAAAATTATTACGTTTTTTATGAAAACAAAACCCTGATTTGATTGTCAGTGATTCTGATCGAGTTTAGAAAGACAGAGATCTTCCTGCCCTGATGAACTGCTTCTGCATTATGTAAGAAGCATTGCAGAATTTTGTTGCCAATTTTGCTTCATCTTCTACTTTTCAGCCTTTCGAAACGATCCCTTATTTCATGCTTTCAGCTGCTTGTAAACTTGACCTTTTATGTAGTTTTGTGGGTGTGTCTATATGCAAATGACCTTTGCTGTGTGTATATGTGTGTGTGTATGTTTGGTCATTTACAGGCGATTCATTAACATGCAAATACAAATGATTTGAGTGTTTTAAGAGTTTACTTAAATATATCTTGTAAATAAAATAGGAAAAAGAGAACAAACACATGATGCAAATGAAACGTAAAGTTTATAACTTTATACAAGTCTGTGTGAATGAGGATCAGAATCATACCAAAGGACTGCGTTACCCAAAAGCCCCTTCACTTCCTTGTTTGTCACATGACACTTATTACTCACACCTGTTCCTCATCACCTTGATGAGCACCTGTGTATTTAAGCTTCACCTTCACAGCACTCAGTATCTCATGGTTTGTCTTTCCATGTCGTCCCTCATGTTGGGTTTTGATGAAAAACTTCATCAAAACCCAATGATTTTTTTACTTAAAAAAATATACAAAATAAATACTGATCCTCTATTGTATACACACACACACACACACACACACACACAGATACTTTAAAAGCTTCAGCCCAAGATATTCTCTGCAGAAGAAATAAGGAGACTTTGGTTTTCCTCAGATGGATTCTTGATCAGATGATTGTTCCGTGAAGTTTACTGTAGTAGGAGAAAAAACAATCAATCCGATAGACATCAGTCTGGTATCATGAATTACTGCGTACAAACTTCACAATCAATAATGAACAATAGTAAAAAAAAAGTAAACGGAATGAGGGATGAAAAGAAGGGAAGAAAATGATGAAACACTGACCGGGATTTCAATAGAACTTCTGGCTTTCCAGGTCAGTACAAACATCGCAATCGAGACAAGTATCTCGAGAAGAGAGAAAACAAGAAGGACACCGACCGTTCCCAGTACCTGTTTCTAAAAAAATAAAAGAACTATTGTTAATACAATTCCCATTGTTTTGCAGATATAAACAAGAAATACTGGATTTAATTGGATTATTGAGCTATAAAGATCCTATAGAATGTTTTATATATAAAATAAAAAACTCCACTCTGAAAGTGTGAGGTGTGAAGAGACTGAGGTATGAGATTATCAGATGGTAAATTATTCGTAATATTCCCTCGTGAAGTAAGTGGTCTCCGAGACCATGTCCACACTAATATATTTTTGTTTGAAAACGCTTATTTTCTCTCCATTTTGACCTTCAATCGACACTGAGACATTTTCAGTCAACAAAAAAGCTGATTTTTAAAAGCGGCTTACGTTTTGCTCATGTGCGGTACAGGGATGTACGTGTTTCCAGACTTTTCAGTGAGAATGAACAACTTTTGTGTTGCGATAGAACACGAACGTGTGTTTCCGGGGGGGATTATTAACAGAAACACCGTTTTGATTTGATGAGGATTAGTGTAGACGTAGGCTGTGTTCATCATAGCTCTCTGGCTTCAGGATTTGCTCCTCAGAACAAACCGTTTATTCTCATTCAACCTAAAATATTCATTTGTCTCATTGATATTAATGAGAAACGCTCGGATCTGCTGGTCCGTCATGTATGAGGGTATTAATTCATTATTTATTATTCAGGATGAATTTTTTATTAAAGGTAGATGAACTTGAAAGACAAATCAATAAATAATCACTTTCGTTGTAGTTTGTTGTAATTTCCTGCTTCCTCCACTTTCCACTAACATCACACAATATATCTATTTAATGTGGGTCTGGTAATATAATATTCTGCTGTGAGGATTGTTCTGATTCTGTATGAGAAACACACCAGTTGTAACTGACAGTAATACATTGACAGCTGATAAAAGCACGGTTTGCACAGTATGGCTCGGAAAGACGAGGGTCCCAGATCGATAGAGAACAAGATGACAGCCGAAACTGCAGACACCACACTGAACACGTTCATTACCAGCGTGGCGTTCATCTACACGAGAGAAGAAACACAAAACTGATACGTCAATGCAGCAACTAAATGAGCCTCATTCATCAGTATTTAAATGGTTTCGTGTGTAAAGTAGGATGTAAAGTCTTGTAAGTCATTCCACTCCAGTCTCGTGAACATTATTCCTGCTATCTTCCTGCCCCTCCTACACCACCCTGCAGGCCCACCTGCTGCTGGAGTTCTGCCAACCAAGAATTCCCATAAAAGATGAAGCTTTATTTGCAGAGGTTTAAAAATAGTGAGCATGAGCAGTAAAGCAGCTCAGCCACTGCAGTGCATCAGCCAATGTGACCTATTAGGTAGAAGGTGATAATACTTGTGTCTTTAATAAACCCCTGCTCTTATTTGTGTTCATTATGGATTTCTTTTGTTCATGGAAACGAAGAGACAAGCGAGTTTCTAGCGTGAAAAAAAAAAATTTAAAAAGACAATTATACAACTGGAAACATATCAGACGGAAGTTTCACATCATAAATTGGCGCAAATCGATCTTCCTTATTTCTTCTCTTTTTTACCCCAAAATTCTAATCTGTATAAGAAGCATAACAGTGTACATGCTGATGTTTACGCACCACACATTGTTTCCTCCAGTCCACAGAGCTGACCGACAGAACACCAGTGCAGATAAACTGATCAGAGGGAAATATCAAAACTTTACAGTGAAAACATTGTTTTTAGGTAATAAATAAAAGCATCTGAATGAAATACGGTAAAATCATCACAACTGAACATACGCAGATCGACCCCCAGTAGGTGATGTAGCTGTGAACAGTCACACCATTAACAATGTTTTTTAAAACGTCACCAAAGAAGAATATAACAAAGCCGATCATCATCTGGACAGTCTGTGGAGACAAAAAGAGAAGCAGATAAACATGAAAAAATGAGCAAAAATAGAAGCTTTTCATTTTTTTAGGTGTGTGCACATTTCGGGATGATCTATGTATGCTATGAAATAAACCCTTTTTTGGATTCTTCTGCTGCAGAAAAAAAGATGTAGATGATTTGCAGAATCTGAACATCACGTGGAGGAAATCACCTTCATCATCTGCCCAATTCTGAATACAATCATTGTTCACTTCTAAAAGATTTGGGCTCATTTGCCATTCTGAAGATGATCTTTTATCTTTATCTTGCCATGTTCTCGCTCTCAGCCTGCCAGTTCCACAACACCATGTGTACATGACATGCAGAAATGTTTGGTGGAAAATGCCATGCTCAAATCTTACAAAATGCAAAAAACATAACACCAACCCCTCATAATAAATAAATAAATACATACCCCCAGTGCTATTGGGCTTTCTTTAACTACAGCTGTGTCCATACTCGGGGTAAATCAACTTTATACTGTAAAAGGAAAAAAAAAAAAAAAAGCACATTCAGATTAATCAGATTTACATTCCAAATTGAATATTTGGATAGTTTTAATTTTGAATGATGTGCGAAAAGTTTTTGAATTATATTAAATGACATGAAAAGAAATCTAATGATCAGTTTCGCTTTCACTTCCTGGTATTTTTGTATTTTAAATATGTGAAAATGTGTGAAAATATCATTGAGAATATCTTGTTTTCTTTCATCTGTTTTGACTTTAATCTCAATTAAAAACTCAACATTAACACTTTAATTCCAGCAGTTTACTGATGAAATAAAATCTAAATCACTAAATCTGCTTGATTTATTTTGTTTCTCTTCATAGCAACCAGGAGCTGAATTCAGCAAGCAGCGGTTTAGGGACTAAACACTTTCTGTCTGCAATACCAGAGGAAACTATCAGTGCTTAAATTAATAACTGTACAAGATCAAATTTAACAAACCACCACTGGTGAGATGTTTCCTCACTTCCTGAGTTCAGCACAGTTTGGTTATTAGCACATCCTGCTTTGAAGTGAAACCATAACCGTAGTGTGACTAAAGCACATCTGAACATTGTGTAATTACAATATAAAATCACACACCGCTGTTAGAGGATCAACAAATACATATACGACCACAAAGCTTTGTATTTATTTGTAGCATGATGAACTCTTCTCTATTCACGATCTGGTTTCACTTCTTCTCACCACTTAGCCATCAGACAGCAGCTGACTGTAAAGTCTGTGGCTTCAAACAGACAAAAAAATGAACTGAAAGAAAAAGTTGCCTTTAATTCTTTGAGTGAGTCAGAAAATAAAATAAATAAAAAAACAAGTAAAAAAAGTAAAAGTTCATGTCGTTGAAAACAATCAGAAGATCTGCTCTGTAACCCACAGCACACTTTCAGCGATTCAGCTCGAGAAATGCTCTGGTTTTATGGTTACATTTTTCCATTTATGTTATTTCTATATACAGTTCGGTCCTCATTCTTCTTCAGTGTTCAGTGTCTCTCAGTTTGAGTGCCATTCATCAACTGAATGTAGAAATGACATCATAAATACTAAATATTTAATGAGTCCATTAAAAGCTTATTTTTTTAACATCACTGAGGAAACTGCTGGCAGTGAATGAACTGGTGGGAACAGGCAAAAAGAAAAGAAACGAAAAAGTGTCTGGAATTTGAGAACAGAATCACATCATGTCGTATCAACAAAAACAATATCTGCAGTTTAATCACATTTACTGCTGCATTTTTCACTTCAATCCACAATACAATATGATTTGTTGTTGTTATTATTGGACCCTGATATAAACGTATAAAAATAAAAATAGATTTATAACTGGTTAAATATATTTACAAGAAAATAATCTTTTGTACAAAGGAGTTGAATAAACAATTTACCAAATTTCTACACAGTTATAGAAATATTTTAGAAAAGAAAAGGTTTTTACCTGCTGATTAAAAGCTTTGTGTGTTTCTGCTGCAGCTTCACTGCTCTTCACCCACAGGAAGTCAGTGGAGGGTTTGTTCGCTCTGCTCTCTGTGGCAGATTTAAACGATCAGTGATCACACAGATGAAAGTGATCAGATCCCATAGATGAAATGATCAGATCCCATAGATGAAATGATCAGATCCCACAGATGAAAGTGATCAGATCCCATAGATGAAATGATCAGATCCCACGGTTGAAATGATCAGATCCCACAGATAAAATGATCAGATTCCACAGATAAAATGATCAGATCCCATAGATGAAATGATCAGATCCCACGGTTGAAATGATCAGATCACACAGATGAAATGATCAGATCCCACAGATGAAAGTGGTCAGATCCCATAGATGAAATAATCAGATCCCACAGTGGATAAAAAAATTCATTAGAACTTTACAAAATCTTTCAAAAAGCAAACATGGAACCTAAATATCTGAGTTAATTGACTGCTCTGTTTTCGAGTGAATCAGACTCGTTTGAGTTTCCTGTAAGACCAAAGTGATGGCGGTGAAGGAAAAAACTCTGAGACGACACGAGGAAAAAATTAAACCTCATCCTTAACATCCTCAACAGCTTTCTATTGATTATTCTGTAGGTCCATCATTGTTGCACTGATTAGAGCGAGAAAAAGGAGAAGACAGAGAGACAGAGAGAGAGA
Source organism: Silurus asotus (assembly GCA_024362625.1). NCBI lineage: Eukaryota > Metazoa > Chordata > Actinopteri > Siluriformes > Siluridae > Silurus > Silurus asotus. The sequence continues at coordinate 7,444,425 of MU562415.1, forward strand.
GAGAGAGAGAGAGAGAGAGAGAGAGAGAGAGAGAGAGAGAGAGAGAGAACCTTTTATTACAATTCTTCAAAGCTTGTAACAGGGACTGATAAAACATTTAATTTAAGTAAATACATCACTTAAATAAATAAATAAATAAATAAATAAATAAATAAACTAATTAATTAATTGATTAATGATTACATAAAAAAGTTATTTGTGTAAACACGGTAAAAACTGAATTTGCATGATGATCTTAAGACTGCAGTTCATCAGTAAAAACAGAGCAGACTGCACTTTTATTGCATCAGATTTTCTCAAACATCATCAAGTTCCACGTTTTCTTGTAAAAGTGAAAGTTCACTGGGATCCTGGGCTCAATCACTGCTGTCGTCACCAGGCATTTTCATTATTGGTGGCTTGTAGAATGTTCTCCACTGTGGTCACTCTTCCTCCCCCAGCCTGAGGACAGAGCGCCACCATGTGTCCACCCTACTAATGAGACTTTTCCTATTAAAAACCTTACCACAGGTTTAATAAAATATTTTCCCAGAGACCATGAAAAAATCCATATTTTTGACACTCTTTCATTCTAAAAAGTGAACAGTACTCCCTCTAAGTCTGGAGATAGAGAAATTTCAGGAAAAGGGTCCTGCAGTTCTGCTCTGTAGGTGCATTATGCCCTGCCCTCCTTCTTTGAGTGGGTATAAGACTCTTTGGGGCACACAGTGTAACTTGTCCCAGAAAAAGTCTAAAAACATCGACTGAATTCTAGATAAAAGTGTTTCTGGTGGGTCTACACATGCTTCTTTGTGCCAAAGGGAGGATGCGGTCAGGTTGTTTATAATTAGCATCTCACTTTTATTCCAGTTAATTTTGCCTGAGGAAATTATGCCATAGTCCCTGGAGATTATATGTAGTGTGTTGATGTTGTTCTGTTGGTCTATAATTACTGCTGTATTATCAGCATATGCTGACAAACGGAAGGTGGTCCCACAACCAGGAAATGAGAACCCATTAAGTTAATTTCTTAGCCTTTCAGTTCATTTCCTACGCTAGGGTGTAGAGCATTCCTGACACAGAGCAACCTTGTCCTACACCCCGATACACTTTAAACTGAGGACATAAGCCACCATTAACTTTCAGTACACTTTCAATGTCACAATATAAAACTCCTATTTAGTTTTTTAAAATCAGAGCTAAAACCAAAAGCTTTAAGAGTTTTCCAAAAAAAAAATCATTTTTCACTCTGTCTCTGGAGACCAGACTCCTTTTTTAGACCGAATAATTTTGAGGCTTTTAAAAGATCTCGAACCAGCGAGATGTTGTTACACAGTTACACAGTATGTCTGATCAGAGTGAATCACTTCCTCCAGAATGCTTCCCAGTCTGGTGGCTAAAAACCTTAGAGAGCAGGATATAGTCGTTGTGTAAAAGAGCTGTGTTATATTGCCAGTATGCACTTTTTGGTTTAATAGATTTTAAAACTGCTATGCAGGAAACCAAACTGTGGTTTGAGAGACCAACAGCGCTGATAAAACAACTCTTTCAAATGTTTAAATGATGTTTGAAAACGTAAAACCTGTCCAACCTCGCAAGCGACATAAAATAAGCCCATGTGTACTGTCTCTGAGAGCCATGAAATGACCACCATGTATCATTTAAAGCATATTTTTGGAGTACTTGAATGAGACGTGTACGGGAGGGCATGTGGGGTTCAATATGGTTGCGGTCGCTGTTGTCTGTAGTGCAGTTAAAATCCCCACCAACAAATAAACATTCTTCATTATTACTTGTCTCGATGACTTTACATAAATCATCTAAAATATCAGGTCTCTCTATAGGTGAGGTCGGAGCATCTACACACATAAAAATAAAAACGTGTTTCTCAATTAACATTTAGAGATGAGATGTGTATGTCCTCCATGACAAACCAGAAGAGGGATATTAACAGCAGCAGAGTGACCCACTGAGGACTGAGAGGATTACACTGTTTCACCTCCATCATCACACAAGTTAATGAGTTTTGTCAATATTTTCTGTAACTGATAAACTTCCTCATCTTCAAAAACACCTTCATTAATGAACTGTTTTTTAGGCTTGATTTGGGGAAGTGATCACTGATGTTCACCAGTCGCATGTTTTTTGTAACTTTTAGGAAGCATCAAACAATAGAAAGAAAGAGAAGAGAGAAAGAAAGAAGAGAGAAACGTGACAAGTATGTTCCCGCTCACACTCCACAGTCTCCGCCCACTCACTCCCAGCATGCACTCCGCAGAGAGAGAGAGAGAGAGAGAGAGAGAGAGAGAGAGAGAGAGAGAGGATCCCTCTGAAGGTTCTCCATTTTTCAGTAGAAATTTTAAGTCTGCTTTTGTAAAAGTCTTTTATTTATTTACTTTTCTTTCATGCACAGAAACAAGATCATGAATTAAAAAAAAACAAAAAACAAATGAACACCAATCTGACCAACCAGAATGTAGAATTCAACACTGCGTTTAAGAAAGTTTAGTTTACTTTGTAATAATCTGAAACTAGAACAGAATGAAATCCAGATCCCCCTCAAAGAAAGTGTACAGAACAACATGGAGGAGAAAAAAATATTCTTTTTTTTTATAATGAAACAAAAAGAAACTGTATTTTATTTCGATGAAATGTTGGTGATATTATTATAATTATTATCATTACTGTTAATGTTATTATTATTATTATTATTCTTTATATGAGAAATTTAAGCTTTATATCTAACAATATAATAAAGTAAAAAAAAAAAATCCTTTAAATGTTCTTCAGTTGTCTGACTCCCTTTTGGCCTCACTGTACGATGGTGGAAGCTCTGCAGGAGTGCTGCTCACACCCATGGCGTTGGTTGCACCAAATCCCTGAAAAACACATGATAATCTACAGTATTACACCCGCCAGCTCAGTGTGAGCTTTACTATAATCTAAATTGAGTCTGAACACGAAACTTTATTCAGTCTAAAATGTGAAAAAGTCATGGAGCTTCATCATTGTCCATGTTCCTGCAGGGTTCTCTTACCATGTGTGTGAAAGGAGCCGAGAAGGACGTGTCCATGGGGAAGCAGCTCTCAGGATTGGGGACCACACTGACGACATTCATCTACATGACACACACAAACACACACACACACAAACACACAAAGAGTGTTATAATTACACAATTACCATATTACAGTGTGAATACTGGATTGGAAAAGCAGGTCTGAGTTCAGAGACTCATTCATGATTATTAGACTTCTGAGTCGTGAGGCAGGTGACTGACAGTCTTGGATTTGTGAGATTCATAAACGGTAAAGATTCAGGATGAAGCTGATAATATGATCAAAATTGTATGTCTTGTTTTGTTGATAGTAAATACTTACAGAAGATTCATTCGAGCATGTGGTTTTACAGGCAAAAGCCATGATCGCAACAGACACAGAAAACTGGAGTAGTGAGAAAACCAGAAAGATGCCAGTCAACCAAGAGCTCTGAAAAAATTATAAAAACAATCAAAAATCAAAAAACACAGTTCATACCATTTAATGCAGCATCTTTTATATTAGTTTTTTCTTACTTCACTAAAATATAATTCAATATTAATTTGATATATTGTGGTGTTGTATGAGGAAGTCTACTGTGGCAGAGAAGCATTTTTTTGGTGCAGGACATGTATGAGGACAGTGTGAGAGCAGTGAAGTGTGCAGTAGGAACGACAGACTGGTTCAAGGCTGCATCAAGAATCGGCTCTGAGCCCTTTCCTGTTTGGAGTGGACTATAATATTTGCGGATGATTTTGTGATTTGTGGTGAGAGTAGGGAGCAGGTTGGGTAAAGCTTGGAGAGGTGGAGGTACACGCTGGAGAGAAGGGGAATGAAAGTCAGTAGAAGTAAGACAGAGTACATGTGTGTGAATGAGAGGGAGGACAGTGGAGTGGTGTGGTTGCAGAGAGAAGAGGTGGAGAAGGCGGAGGAGTTCAGGTACCTGGGGTCAACAGTGCAGAGTAATGGAGATTGTGTTAGAGAAGTGATGAAAAGAGTGCAGGCAGGGTGGAGTGGGTGGAGAAGAGTGATAGCAGGAGTGATTTGTGATAGAAGAGTATCTGTGAGAGTGAAAGGGAAAGTTTATAGGACTGTGGTGAGACCTGAGATGTTGTACGGTTTAGAGACAGTGGCATTGAGTAAAAGACAGGAGGTGGAGCTGGAGGTAGCAAAGCTGAAGATTTTGAGATGTTCGTTGGAAGTGACGACGATGGACAGGATTAGAAATTAGTTTATTAGAGGGACAGTGCATGTAGGACATTTTGGAGACAAGGTGAGGGAGGTGAGATTGAGATGGTTTGGACATGTGCAGAGGAGGAAAATGGGGAATATCAGTAGCAGAATGCTGAGGATGGAGATACCAGGAAGGAGGAAAAGAGGAAGAACAAGGAGGAGGTTTATGGATGTGGTGAGGGAAGACATGCAGGTAGTTGGTGTGACAGAGGCAGATGTAGAGGACAGGGGTGTGTGGAGACGGACAATTGATTATGGCGACCCCTAATGGAAGCAACTGACAGAAAAAGTAGATTACTTAAATATATTGATTGATAAATGATCTATCTATCTAATTATCTATTACTGTTCCGCATGTTATGGGCCTACTCATTATTATTATTATTATTATTATTATTATTATTATTATTATTATTATTATTATTAATTATAGAAACACATCACCACTGATTCAATAAAATGTGCACATCACACGGACGTCAAGACTTCAACATTTCCAGATGTACAAACATTTTGTGATATTTGTGTTTTTGTACTAAAAAAACAAATGATAAGTAAATAAAAATAACCGATACCTGATCTCTACATTCGTAACCATAATGGCAACCCAAAAACATCAGATATATGGAGATTAGGATGATGCTTATCGCTGCAGCTATCGCACTGAAAATGTTCATGCACAAGGTCCACTTCACCTGAGAGAAAACAACAATCA
>MU562415.1:7450323-7487823 GCA_024362625.1 Silurus asotus
GTGTGTGTGTGTGTGTGTGTGTGTGTGTGTGAGTGTGTGTGTGTGAGTGTGAGTGTGTGTGTGTGAGTGTGTGTGTGTGTGTGTGTGAGTGTGTGTGAGTGTGAGTGTGTGTGAGTGTGTGTGAGTGTGTGTGTGTGTGTGTGTGTGTGTGTGTGTGTGTGTGTGTGTGTGTGTAAATGTACCTTACAAAGATAAAGCTTGTTGCTCGTTGAGACGGTCAGAGAACCAGCAATGATGTGCTGAGCGAAACAGGAAGAAAATCTTTACCGCACTGACACTGGGTTAATACACTGTGTATAAACAATATAATCCAGATGTAGGTGTGTGTTGGTGCACGATGTGGTGGTGAAAAACACTCAGAGGTGTAATGATGTAAGGCCTCACACCTAGTTGTGGATTATCACCCTTTCCCATAATCACTTCCCAGCACTAAGGACATAAAACTGTGATTGATTTTTTACTGACAGAATTGATCAAAATAACGCCTTTCATTTTCATTACGCATTTCATATACGGCTCTAAAATTCTATTGCTCTGAATCACACCCAGAGGTAAAGTAGTGCCAGTTTGCATTAATTTACATGAGTTTAAATAAATAGGAAGTATAGAATTATTACGAATAATGGAGCTGCTGGAGTTTATTGCTGGTGCTGTTTTTTTGTTTCATTTCCCATTTGAATGTTTTCTGCTCCAACAAATTCATCTTGTCAAAAATCTCCGTATTACTTTACCACCACATGTAAAACTCCTGTATGGAGCTCAGTACAGACATCAGGAAACATCTACAATAGCCTTCGCTTCCCATCAATGAGCCTCACATGAGCATCAACTTTAAGGACGGAATGTTCACTTGCTGCCTAATGAATAATATTCCCCCATTAACAGGTGATAAAGAGATCATCAGTGTGATTGTTACATAATGTTTTGCCTGATCAGTGTATAAATATCAAATGTGTGTAATGTTTGTATATGAAATACACACTCACAATGATCGAGAAACTGAAAGTTAATCCACAGCCGATTTCGCTGGAGTAAGAGAATGCCAGCATCAGGGCAAGCAAGAATGTAAACAAACCATACATGATTTGGACTGTCTGTGAGGAGGAAAAAAAAAAACAGGAAAATAAAGTTTTTTTTCAAATTTTGTTTACATTCTATTCTATGCCTTTATTACGATTAGTTTTTTAGACAATCATTTTTTTTCTTATATTCATTATTAATTATTGATATTATATTGTGGTATACAGTGATTTTTTATTTAATATTTATTGATGAATTGACACTACTGCTACTAATGATAAGCACGTGGTCAGTGCTGTGGTGGGATGGGGCACGGTTACTTACCCCCAGAGCTTTTGGTTCTCCTTTCAGGAATTTACCCAGGGGGCTTGAAGGATGAGTCGGGGGTCGGTCAGTTGATGATGGAATAACCTGAGTGACGATCGTGTAGCCTTTTCTAAGGTTAGCGAGAGGAATCGGATGAGTGCTGGCCATCTTTTTAATCTGACAACGGAAAAGAAACTTCACCTTTTATTCCCAGAACAAATACAGAAGTCAAATCAGTACAGTACACACACACACACACACACACACACACACACACACACACACACACACACTCACTAGGTTTCGATTTGAGTTTACTCACATTACCTGATCCCAAGCATTGATAACATACACAAGTTTTCAGGTTCTAAATGATATAGATGTGATGCAGGAAATAAAAATAAAAAACATTCTTTACACATGGAACCATTAGATTCTTCTACACAAATAAAAAAGCAACTCGATCACTCGATCACCAGATCACGTTATACCTCAGAGGAGGATAGTTTTTTTTTTTCTTTTGTTTAGTTTTTTACAGATGAAACACAAACTGTTAGAAATACAAAAGAAGCTACAGAGAAGCAGACGAAAAGCAACAAATGAAGCAGTATGAGGAATAAACTTCACCAAGATGAGGAAGAAGAGATTCGTTTTTTAACTAATGTTAAAGAATAAGAAGCTGATTTTACCTCCTGTTCTTCAAGCAGCACCGTGTGTGTGTGTGTGTGTGTGTGTGTGTGTGTGTGTGTGTGTGTGTGTGTGTGTGTGTGTGTGTGTGTGTGTGTCCTTCCTGTAAATGCTCTCCATTGATGTCGTTGATCTCCTTATATGACACACACACACTGTAAAAAAAAAATTCCAATTCTTTTTTATTAAAAAATTAACAATCACAAATACAAAAATTTACCCTTTTTAAACAACAAAGAGCAAACACCCCCACCCCAACACCCAAAACACAAACAAACCCCCAGACAAAGACACACACATGCGCGGACACGCTCACACACACACACACACCCCACATCCCCCTGTTAAAACAACCGAAGAAACAAAAGAAAGGTTATGCATACAGTCAAATTTTTGACCGAATTAAATCTTTATTAGATAACACCCTCAGGTCTCCTAAAATAAGAAATAACAGGTTGCCACTTCCAAAAAAAAAAAGGCTGGTGAAACTTCTAAAGATGCCATCTTTGTACAAATTATAAAGTTGCTTGATGCCTTTTTCATGCCATAGCGAGAAAGCTGGATCTAAATGATTTTTATTCAAGGGACCCAGTGCTGATAGAGTCCTAAATTTAAAGTGATGCCTAAACTGAAACCAAATCTTAAGCATGATGATGAAGATGATGATCTACAAGACAGTAGCTCTAGATTGCACCAAGTGGATTCTGTTAAATTGGTCCAGAAGTTTAGTTTTTTGATTTGTGCATCCCAGTAGTATATTTGAAAATTGGGCCAAACAAGCCCATCACTGAGCCTACATGTCTGCAATAGTGTCTTACGGATTCTGGGCGGTTTTCCCCCCCAAAGAAAATAATTAATGATTCTATCTAAAGAATAAAAAAAAAACACTTAGGTAAAAATATTGGAAGCGATTGAAAAAAAAAAAAAAACCTTGGGCAGAATGTTTATTTTAACTGCATTGATTTTTTCTGTTAAAGACAGAGGTAAACTGCTCCACCTCTGGAAAATCTGACTTCTTGTCGGAGCAAGATTGACATGAAAAGGTTTGGGTAATGAACAGGTCACCGTTATACCCAGGTATTTAAAGCCTGAACAGTTGAATTTGAATGGCAGATTCAGACGCTGAAGTTGTAGAGCGGAATTGTATACAGAATAACACTCACTCCTATGAAAATTCAGTTTGTATCCCGAGGAAGAGCCAAAATCACCCAAGCTAGACATAATGACAGGAACAGAGGCTGCAGGATCCGTCACATATAGCAACAAATCATCAGCATAATACGGCTAATGAGGATTTAACTTTAATGGATGATGGCTCAATGGCAAGGGCGAATAGCAGTGGTGACAGTGGGCACCCCTGCCGCGTTCGATGCCCGAGACTGAAATAATTAAAGCTAATATTATTTGTACGATAACTGGCTTGCGGGGATTTATAAAGGAGGTTGGGATCCTTGCTCTTCTTCAAGAGAAGGGCTATTGAGGCCTGATTGAAAGTGGGTGGTAACAAGCCCTGATCCAGAGATTCAATAAACACACCAAGGAGCAGCAGTGCCAATCTATCAATAAACTTTTTTAAAAACTCAACTGGAAATCCATCTGGGCCCCGGGCTTTATTAAACTGCATCGGCTTTACTGAAGCTCTGACTTCGTCAAGAGATAGTGGAGAGTCCAAGTCCCTTACAGAGACCATGTCAACCACAGGAAAATCAACACTTTGAAGGAAATCACCCGGTCTTTTATTATCAGTAAGGCATTTAGAATTATAAAGAACAGAGTAATATGACTTAAATACTGCATTGATCTCTATGGGATCGGTAACAGTAACAGTTGAGTCATTATTATTCTGCGGTATTAGGCGTGATGCAGCCTGCCGTCTCAGCTGATGAGCTAACAATCTGCTTGGTTTGTCACCGTATTCATAATACGATCCACGAGCTTGTAGTAACATGCATTCAGTTTCTTTAGTGGAGAGAAGATCGAATTCCGCTTGCAACTCAACACGTCGTTTGTATAGCTCTGGAGAAGGGTTGGACGCGTAGCTCTGATCGAGTTGGCTGATAGCCGATGAAATTCTCCTGATTTTAGTTCTGTGCTGCCGATACATGAAAGCAGAGTACGAAACGATTTGCCCCCTGAGATAGGCTTTCAGAGTCTCCCATAATAATGAGCATGGAGTGGAGTCAAGACGATTAAACAACAAGAATTCATCAATAGCTTTAGAACTAGACGCACAGAAATCCTTGTCTTCTAGGAGATGCGAATTAAACCGCCAAGGAGATCGTGTAGGTCTATGGGTTAAGAATTGGATATCCAATGCTAGAGGAGCATGATCAGAGATCACAATGCCCAAATAATCTGTAGACACAACGGAGCGATTAAGATGGCTGTCGATAAAAAAATGATCAATTCTGGAATATGAATGATGCACCACCAAAAATGATCAAATGGGTGTTTATACCGGGAAGACTGCTCAGTAACCTATTCGCAAAATCAGGACCTTCAAAGTTTGCAGCGTAAATATAACCAGCAGAATCGTGGTCTGTATGAACATACCAGCCATAATGACATATCTGCCATTCCTATCTGCAATTATATGTGGAGGTGAAAACCGTATGCTTCTATTTACTAGGATGGCCACCCCTCGCGCCTTAGAATTGAAATTGGAGTGGAAAGTTTGACCCACCCAGGGACGGTGAAGCCTATGATGATCTTTGACTCTGTGTTTCCTGTAAAAATACTATGTCAGCGCATAAGGCTTTCAGGTGGGTAAAAATCCTAGACGGTTTAATAGGATTACCCGTACGCCTAATATTCCAGCAAGGAACCGGACAGGTGCACCAGTGCCAGCTAAATGTGAGTCTGTATTAGTGTCAGCCATTCATTCAAAAACAACTACACAAAAAAAAGAAAACTGGATCGGTGAAGCCAGGGGGATCGCCATCCCCCCACCCCTGTGCACGCGCATCCAGCACCCAAACACAAACACAAACACAAACATATACCCAACACACAAGTAGAGTCCCCATTCTAACAGTAATCCTAGGGGACAGCAACATGAACTATCAAAAAAGAAACCTTCCACCGCCCACACAAATAAATGCATTAACGTCACGGAGAACAAGCCCAGGCCTATCCTAAGCAGAGAGGCCACAGTGGATTCATTACAACATAAATTAGGCGCAACTATATCTAGTTCAAGGCTACTCATCCCCGGTCTACATAAATATATAAACAATGTTTCTAGAGGGAAATAAATTCCCAACATAAATCGACCAAGCGTTTATGAAACAAACATTACGTTTTCAGGATCACTTACACTTTGATTCTTGTAAAAATTACACTTAAAAATTTTGCAGTGTAGTGACATGAAAACAACGAGCAAATGTCCAACAGCAACAAAAAATATGTTCATGCTTTAGACAGTTTGGATAGGTTTTACATACTTGCTGGCCTCGTCAGGTGAACACTTTCTGTCTCCAATACCAGAGGAAACTATCAGTGCTTAATTTAATAACTGTACAAGATTAAATTTAACAAACCACCACTGGTGAGATGTTTCCTCACTTCCTGAGTTCAGCACAGTTTGGTTTTTAGCACATCCTGCTTTGAAGTCAAACCATAACCGTAGTGTGACTTTAAGCACACCTGATCATTTAACATTGTGTAATTACAATATAAAATCACACACCGCTGTTAGAGGATCAACAAATGAAAACATCGACTGAATTCTAGATAAAAGTGTTTCTGGTGGGTTTATAGATGCTACTTTGTGCCAAAGGGAGGACGCTGTCAGGTTGTTTATAATTAGCATCTCACTTTTATTCCAGTTAATTTTGCCTGAGGAAATTATGCCATAGTCCCTGGAGATTATATGTAGTGTGTTGATGTCGTTCTGTTGGTCTATAATTACTGCTGTATCATCAGCATATGCTGACAAACGGAAGGTGGTCCCACAACCAGGAAATGAGAACCCATTCAGTTAATTTCTTAGCCTTTCAGTTCATTTCCTACACTAGGGTGTAGAGCATTCCTGACACAGAGCAACCTTGTCCTACACCCCAGTACACTTTAAACTGAGCACATAAGCCACCATTAACTTTCAGTACACTTTCAATGTCACAATATAAAACTCTTATTTTGTTTATAAAATCAGAGCTTTTCATAAAAGAGTTTTCCATAAAAAAAATCATTTTCCACTCTGTCTATGGAGACCAGACCCCTTTTTTAGACCGAATAATTTTGAGGCTTTTAAAAGATCTCGAACCAGCGAGATGTTGTTACACAGTTACACAGTATGTCTGATCAGAGTGAATCACTTCCTCCAGAATGCTTCCCAGTCTGGTGGCTAAAAACCTTAGAGAGCAGGATATAGTCGTTGTGTAAAAGAGCTGTGTTATATTGCCAGTATGCACTTTTTGGTTTAATAGATTTTAAAACTGCTATGCAGGAAACCAAACTGTGGTTTGAGAGACCAACAGCGCTGATAAAACAACTCTTTCAAATGTTTAAATGATGTTTGAAAACGTAAAACCTGTCCAACCTCGCAAGCGACATAAAATAAGCCCATGTGTACTGTCTCTGAGAGCCATGAAATGACCACCATGTATCATTTAAAGCATATTTTTGGAGTACTTGAATGAGACGTGTACGGGAGGGCATGTGGGGTTCAATATGGTTGCGGTCGCTGTTGTCTGTAGTGCAGTTAAAATCCCCACCAACAAATAAACATTCTTCATTATTACTTGTCTCGATGACTTTACATAAATCATCTAAAATATCAGGTCTCTCTATAGGTGAGGTCGGAGCATCTACACACATAAAAATAAAAACGTGTTTCTCAAACTGGGCCATTTCATATATTCCTGCTCTCTTCCTGCTATCTCTCGCTCCATTAACATTTAGAGATGAGATGTGTATGTCCTCCATGACAAACCAGAAGAGGGATATTAACAGCAGCAGAGTGACCCACTGAGGACTGAGAGGATTACACTGTTTCACCTCCATCATCACACAAGTTAATAAGTTTTGTCAATATTTTCTGTAACTGATAAACTTCCTCATCTTCAAAAACACCTTCATTAATGAACTGTTTTTTAGGCTTGATTTGGGGAAGTGATCACTGATGTTCACCAGTCGCATGTTTTTTGTAACTTTTAGGAAGCATCAAACAATAGAAAGAAAGAGAAGAGAGAAAGAAAGAAGAGAGAAACGTGACAAGTATGTTCCCGCTCACACTCCACAGTCTCCGCCCACTCACTCCCAGCATGCACTCCTCAGAAAGAGAGAGAGCGAGAGAGAGACCGAAAGAGAGAGAGAGAGAAAGAGAGAGAGGGGATCCCTCTGAAGGTTCTCCATTTTTCAGTAGAAATTTTAAGTCTGCTTTTGGAAAAGTCTTTTATTTATTTACTTTTCTTTCATGCACAGAAACAAGATCATGAATTAAAAAAAAACAAAAAACAAATGAACACCAATCTGACCAACCAGAATGTAGAATTCAACACTGCGTTTAAGAAAGTTTAGTTTACTTTGTAATAATCTGAAACTAGAACAGAATGAAATCCAGATCCCCCTCAAAGAAAGTGTACAGAACAACATGGAGGAGAAAAAAATATTCTTTTTTTTTATAATGAAACAAAAAGAAACTGTATTTTATTTCGATGAAATGTTGGTGATATTATTATAATTATTATCATTACTGTTATTATTATTATTATTATTATTCTTTATATGAGAAATTTAAGCTTTATATCTAACAATATAATAAAGTAAAAAAAAAAATCCTTTAAATGTTTTTCAGTTGTCTGACTCCCTTTTGGCCTCGCTGTACGATGGTGGAAGCTCTGCAGGAGTGCTGCTCACACCCATGGCGTTGGTTGCACCAAATCCCTGAAAAACACATGATAATCTACAGTATTACAGCCGCCAGCTCAGTGTGAGCTTTACTATAATCTGAATTGAGTCTGAACACGAAACTTTATTCAGTCTAAAATGTGAAAAAGTTGTGGAGCTTCATCATTGTCCATGTTCCTGCAGGGTTCTCTTACCATGTGTGTGAAAGGAGCCGAGAAGGACGTGTCCATGGGGAAGCAGCTCTCAGGATTGGGGACCACACTGACGACATTCATCTACATGACACACACAAACACACACACACATGAACACACAAAGAGTGTTATAATTACACAATTACCATATTAAAGTGTGAACACTGGATTGGAAAAGCAGGTCTGAGTTCAGAGACTCATTCATGATTATTAGACTTCTGAGTCATGAGGCAGGTGAATGACAGTCTTGGATTTGTGAGATTCATAAACAAAGTAAAGATTTGGAACGACACTGATGATAAGGTTAAAATTGTATGTCTTGTTTTGTTGATAGTAAATACTTACAGAAGATTCATTCGAGCATGTGGCTTTACTGGCAAAAACCGTGATGGCAACAGACACAGACAACTGGAGTAGTGAGAAAACCAGAAAGATGCCAGTCAACCAAGGGCTCTGAAAAAATGATAAAAACAATCAAAAATCAAAAAACACAGTTCACCCCACATACTTTTATATTAGTTTCACTAAAATATAATTCAATATTAATTTGATATATTGTGGTGTTGTATGAGGAAGTCTACTGTGGCAGAGAAGTATTTTTTGAGGGTGGTGCAGGACATGTATGAGGACAGTGTGACACAGTGAAGTGTGCAGTAGGAACGACAGACTGGTTCAAGGTGAAGGTTGGACTGCATCAAGGATTGGCTCTGAGCCCTTTCCTGTTTGCAGTGGACTATGATGTTTGTGGATGATATAGTAATGAGAGTAGGGAGCAGGTGGAGAAGAACCTGGAGAGTACATGTGTGTGTGAATGAGAGGGAGGGCAGTGGAGGGGTGCGGTTGCAGGGAGAAGAAGTGGAGAAGGTGGAGGAATTCAGGTACCTGGGGTCAACAGTTTAAAGTAATGGAGAGTGTGTTAGAGAAGTGAAGAAAATAGTGCAGGCAGGGTGGAGTGGGTGAAGAAGAGTGATAGCAGGAATGATTTGTGATAGAAGAGTATCTGTGAGAGTGAAAGGGAAAGTTTATAGGACTCTGGTGAGACCTGAGATGTTGTATGGATTAGAGACAGTGACATTGAGTAAAAGACGGGAGGTGGAGCTGGAGGTAGCAGAGCTGAAGATGTTGAGATGTTCGTTGGGAGTGACGATGATGGACAGGATTAAGAAATTAGTTTATTAGAGGGACAGCGCATGTAGGACGTTTTGGAGACATGGTGAGGGAGGTGAGATTGAGATGGTTTGCACATGTGCAGAGGAGGGACATGGAGTATATCAGTAGAAGAATGCTGAGGATGGAGACACCAGGAAGGAGGAAAAAAGGAAGGTCAAGGAGGAGGTTTATGGATGTGGTGAGGGAAGACATGCAGGTAGATGGTGTGAAAGATGCAGATGTAGAGGACAGAGGGTGTGGAGATGGACAGTTGATTGTGGCGACCCCTAATCGGAGCTACTAATAATGTAATAATAATAATAAAAATAATAATAATAATACATGTATCTATTACTTTTTTTTTTTTTTTAGCAACACATCACACACTGAATAAATAAAATGTGCACCTCATACAGACATCAAGGCTTCAACATTTCCAGATGTTCAAACATTTTGTGACATTTATGCTATTTGTGTTCTTGTACAAAAAAAAAATCTGTGAATAAATAATACCTGATAATAATATCTGCATTCGTAACCATAACAAAACATCAGATGTATGGAGATTAGGATGATGCTGATCACTGCAGCTAACGCACTGAAAATGTTCATGCACAAGGTCCCCTTCACCTGGGAGAAAACAACAATCATACAATAATATATACTGTATGTGTGTGTGTGTGTGTGTGTATATANNTGTGTGTGTGTGTGTGTGTGTGTGTGTGTGTGTGTGTGTGTGTGTGTGTGTGTGTGTGTGTGTGTAAATGTACCTTACAAAGATAAAGCTTGTTGCTTGTTGAGACGGTCAGAGAACCAGCAATGATGTGCTGAGCGAAACAGGAAGAAAATCACGGGTTAATACAATGTGTATAAACAATATAATCCAGATGTAGGTGTGTGTTGGTGCACGATGTGGTGGTGAAAAACACTCAAACAAAGAGCACTGAAATGATTTTTTACTGCACAACTGACAGAATTAATCAAAATAATGCCATTCATTTATATTACGCATTTTATATATAATCTCCGTATTTACCGTATAACCATATTACCATACCACCACATGTAAAACTCCTGTATGGAGCTCAGTATAGACATCAGGAAACATCTACAATAGCCTTCGCTTTCCATCAATGAGCCTCACATGAACATCAACTTTAAGGACGGAATGTTCACTTGCTGCCTAATGAATAATATTCACCCATTAACAGGTGATAAAGAGATCATCAGTGTGATTGTTACATAATGTTTTGCCTGATCAGTGTATAAATATCAAATGTGTGTAATGTTTGAATATGAAATACACACTCACAATGATCGAGAAACTGAAAGCTAATCCGTAGCCTATGAAGCTGAAGAACGGGAATCCCAGAATCGACAGGGAAAGAAAGAGTGTGAACAAACCATACATGATTTGGACTGTCTGTGAGGAGGAAAAAGAAAAAAAAAAAAACACTTTATTTTGTTTACATTCTATTCTATGCCTTTATTATAATTAGTTTTTTAGACAATCATTTTTTTCTTTTCTTAATTATTGATATTATATTGTGGTATACGGTGATTTTTTCTTTAATATTTATTGATGAATTGACACTACTGCTACTAATGATAAGCACGTGGTCAGTGCTGTGGTGGGATGGGGCACAGTTACTTACCCCCAGAGCTTTTGGTTCTCCTTTCAGGAATCTCCCCAGGGGGCTTGAAGGATGAGTCGGGGGTCGGTCAGCTGTCACAGCATCTGATGAGGGAATAACCTGAGTGACGATCGTGTAGCCGTTTCTTAGGTTATTCAGAGGAATCGGATGAGTGCTGGCCATCTTTTAAATCTGACAACGGAAAAGAAACTTCACCTTTTATTCCCAGAACAAAGACACAATGTGAGTATGATGTCAAATCTGTACAACATGAACTCAGCCCTGGGGTGTGTTCACACACACACACACACACACACACACACACACACACACACACACTAGGTTTCGATTTGAGTTTACCTGATCCCAAGCATTGATAACATACACACGTTATCAGGTTCTAAATGATATAGAAGTGATGCAGGAAATAAAAAAATAAAAAAAACATTCTTCACACATGGAACCATTAGATTCTTCTAAACAAGTAAAAAAGCAACTTGATCACCGGATCACATGTTATGCCTCAGAGGAGGATGATAACATGTCTAGTGTTTTTTTCTTTTGTTTTGTTTTTTAGGGATGAATCCCAAACTGTTAGAAATACAAAATAAAGCAGGACAGGGTTATGAAGATCTACAGAAGCAGACGAAAAGCAACAAATGAAGCAGTATGAGGAATAAACCTCACCAAGATGAGAAAGACGAGATTAGTTTCTTTAACTAATGTTAAAGAATAAGAAGCTGATTTTACCTCCTGTTCTTCAAGCAGCACCGTGTGTGTGTCTGTGTGTGTGTGTCTTTCCTGTAAATGATCTCGATTGACGTCGTTGATCTTCTTATATGACACACACACTGTATTTCTAAAGAATTTCCCAAATTTCCACACGCAGATGTGTAGTTTCCGGGAACAAGTCAGGACACGATGGAGAGAAAAGCGTTCCTCTTCAAGATGTTGTGCAACTTTGGTGAAAACAAAACATACTAGTAAAAGAAAAGAAACTGTAAATGATCTGGAGTAATCTTTACACAACAGCTGGACAGAGGCACCTCAAATACCATCCAGGACCTCTAATAATAATAATAATAATAATAATAATAATGATGATGATGATGATGATGATGATGAAGATAATAATAATAATGATGATGATGATGATGATAATAATGAAGATAATAATAATAATGATGATGATAATAAAAATACTGGAAACTCCTTCCATAAAAGATCATTAAACATGTGCTTCAGCATAAAAATCTAAATGATCAACAATTGCACTTTTTCTGCAGTTTACATGCTACAGAAATGATGAACTCTGGATTTGCACCTGTGTTACCATCAAAGCCGAACACCTTCTGACCAATCAGAGTGCAGAACTTCACAGAGCCGTGGTTTGAATCAGTGTATTGATGTATTTTTATATAGACACACGTGTGTGCATGCATATCTCATTTTTAATTATATTTTGTATGGACACTTGGATTTCTGCCCACCTCCACTATAAACCAAAAGAAATCAAGTTTGCAGAAGGAACAAACTTTTCAAGAATTTTTTTGGGAAAAAAAAAATCTTTATTTAAAACAATCTGAAAGTCTGTAAATGTCCATGAAATAAAAAAAGACACAAACATGTTTATGTTTTTATACAAAGAAACTTTTTCTTAATCTTTTTTTGTACTTCAAAAACAATTTTTATTTTACATCAAAACTAAAAATCATCTTTAATCATAGACACATTTTATTCTAAGCTGAATTTTTTAGATCCCAGAGCTTTGAGTGTATTGGTATAGGAGTGTGTATGTGAATGTGTGTGTAAGTGTGTATATATAATTGTAAATACGATGTAGATACTCAAATGCTACATGTGATTAGGTGCTGGAGTACATGTTGTGTAGTGGTGTTGTGTAGTGAGTGATTGTGTGTTCATATGAAGAACGATCCTCAGTGGTCTGGTAGGCTTTTCTCACTGTACGCTGGAGGATTGTCCAAAGAAGGTCCACCTGTGGCTATGGCATTCAGAGCCTGTAAACAAGCAAACAAACAAACATGGATCTTTTATTCTCAGTCAAACTTCTTAAAGTCGTAAAGCATTAATTTTTAAATGCATTTTATTGGTTTGTGTGTGAAAAAGTTGTTGAGCTTCATCACCATGTCCTACATGTTTCTCTTACCATTTGAGGCTGTTGAGCAGATAGATCATGAATCGGAACCACGTTGATGATGTTCAGCTAAACAACACACACACACACACACACACACACACACACACACACACACACACACACACACACACACACACACACACAAACAGAGCTTCAGACAGCAGTTCCACAATACACTAACAACATACTGGTTCCTGGTTGCAGTCATGGAATCCAATAATTCTTTACAGCTTTACAATACCACAGATTCCAAATCAGAATTGTCTTCACATGAGTTTGGGGTTCACATGAGCTTGGGGGGAAATCGGAATATTCAGAATCCAGAAGCTACTTCCAAAAGATCTCAGACCTTCCACTGATTATTAATTGAAGACTGGGATTAACTGGGAGGCTGGAAATTTCCCAGTTCTCACTTGGTCCCAAATGGCTCACTCTACTAAAACCCAGACATTCACTTTATTCAATCCAGAATCATATTCTGAGATCATTTAAAACTCTTCAATGCTTCAGGTCTTCAGTGCTCAGATCTTCTTCTTGTAGCAACGCTCCATATGTTTCTCACCAGGGGACGTGTTTACCAGGAGCTCTGACTCCAGATTTCCACTGTTTCCACAAGTTTCACAAAAAAGTTTTACAGCTTTATCAGATCGTTTCTCCTGTAACGTGTCAGGATCTGCTCCTGCATGCATTATTACTACACATCACGTCTGATTTGAAGTGTATCTGGGGTGCCAGGTTTAAGATGCTTCTGGAAGGACTGTGGAGTTTCTGTGATCTTCTGACCATCAGATTCAGGTGGATTCAATTCTTAGATGATGTCAGCTGAATTCGATCGGGGCTGAGCTATGATTAGCTTAAACACAACACATTTGAAAATACAGACTTTAAAATTGTAAAGGAAAATGAAACGTAACCTCGGGATGTTGCTGAAATTTTTAAAAATAAACAAATAAACAGCTACTCACAGTGGGTTCATTGGTGCAGGTCGCTTTGCAGGAGAAGGCAGAAAGTGCAATCGAGATGCAAAATTGGAAAATGCACAAAACCAGCTGGACGCCAAATATTCCCTTTTTACACACATGAAATAAAGATCAGAAAAGCCACAAAATGGCAGAAACTCATGCAACTTGATTAGTTTATATTAAAAAAAAAATAACATTAACATTCATTTTCGCTTTATTTTGCTACACATTATTCTTATTTAAAATGTTGTTGTTATTTGTTGTTGTGTGTGTTTCATTTGTCTGATTTTACTGTAACAATAAATAAACAAACAAACAAATACACAAACAATTAAATAATACCTTCACAAAGAGATTAGCTCTGCAGTTGTAATAGTCACTGTTGTAGCAGGACAATGGCATAATCACAATGTCCAGGGAAAAAATGACGATGGCGATTCCTGCAGTTATCGTGTTAATGATATTCAACACCAGAGCGGACTTCACCTGAGACAAAAACAGCAAACAAACAAACAATAAATAAATAAATAGACATAGTGTCAGGACCGCCCCGGTGTAGGATAAGTAGAAGACTGACTTTAACACTCCGTCTGGCCACTACGATTATCTGTTCAGACATTCAGCCTCAATAACAAGCCAGTGGTCTTGCAGTCTTTAGTGAAATCAATAGACAAACTGAGAGACTTAATCAAGATCTGTGGAAGACTTTTCTCATCCTATGTGCCGAAGACACAGTCAATGTTCCTCCCAATTATTCTGGAAGAAATCCAGTAAAAGGCTTCCCTTTGCAGCCACCTGTCTCTCGCCTCTCCAGGCTGCCTACAGCTACCCACAGCATGATTCTCCACAAATCTCCACAAACTCACTTCAAAATCTAGTGGAACATCTTCCCAGAGGAAGAGTGAGAGCTTCTAATAACAGCAACTTCAAATGCTATTAATAATTTCTTTTTCATATATTTTATTTTTTGATCAAAACTTTTCCTTCATGAGAAAATAATAAATGAATACCAATGAGTGTGTGTGTGTGTGTGTGTGTGTGTGTGTGTGTGTGTGTGTGTGTGTGTGTGTCTCGAAGCTCTTGATATTTACGTACCACACAGGTATGAAGCTTGTTGCTCCCTGAAACAGCCAATGAACCACAGCTGATGTGCTGCGAGTGCGAAACATTGGATATTATTATTATTATTATTATTATTATTATTATGAAACTGACACTGAATAATATTGTGATATTTATTAAAGGCAATACAATTCAAATACACTCACAAGCAGAGAACCCCAGAATGTGATTCCAGAGGTGGTGTTTATTGTGAGAAAGTTAATGGATATCACAATCCCCAGCATAATCATCACCACACCCAGCACTATTTGAACAGTCTGGGGTTAAAACACAAACACACATATATTTATCAAGGTTACTAAAATATGATATTATATTATTTATGTATGTATGTATTTTTTATTTTCACCCCCAGAGCTTTGGGTTCTCCTTTCAGGAATTTCCTCAGGTGGCTTTGTTGTTGAGTCAGCGGTTGTTGGGTTGTAGTCAGGGCAGTTGATGAGGGAATAACCTGAGTGACGATTGTGTAGGTGTTTCCCTGGTTACTCACTGGGATTGTAGCACTGGCCATCTTTACACACCGTCTGGGTTTTTAACCTGGGAACAAGAAAGAAACTTAGGAGTAAGAAGAAATTTGAGTATAATGATGATGTATGATGATGAATGATGACCACTGTAACTTGAGGTCTAGGTTCTCTGCAGCTAGATGGCTAGAAGTGTTTTAACACTTTAAAGAGAAACCCATTTATTCATTTTATAACAGCAACAATAATAATAATAATAATTGAAGCAGCATTTTCAGGGGCCAAGCACCCCAAATTTGGGCTCCTGATACAAAACTATGTGACACCGGTGTCAGAGACAATATACACTATATTTCCAAAAGTATTTGGACACCTGACCTTTCCTGCTATATGTGGTTCTTTTCCAAACTGTTACCAAGCTAAAGGCACTCAATTGTACAGAAGGTTTTTGGATGGCACTATAATAAAATGTTGCATTCACTAGAACTTGGAAACCCAAAACTGTTCCCTGTGCACAAACTGAGTTTCTTGAAGATCTGGTTTACATGATTTGGAGAGGAAGATCTTCAGCTATAGAGCTCTGATCTCATCCCTACTGAACACCTTTGGGATGAATGTGAAGGCTGACTTCACCCCAGGTCTCCTTACCTACATCAGTACCTGCCTTTTATAACACACTTGTGGCTGATGAACACAAATATCTATAAGCACACTCCAAAATCTAGTGGAACATCTTCCCAGAAGAGTGGAGGGAATTAGAAGAGAACATTGGGACTAAATGTGGAATGCGATGCTCAAAAATCACATAGCATACTAATGACCAGGTGTCCCAATACTTTTGGTGATATAGTGTATATAATAGTGTGTAGAATAATAGTGAACGGAGGCAACAATTGTTATATAATGAGAAAAACTAAAACATGCTTCTTCCTCAAGCAATGCAGTGGGTTTATTTTGTCTCTGCCTCAGCTGGAGGTAACATTCATTATTCATTACCATATCGATAAAATGTAAACAACACCCACTGATCGTGTTTTAAAAAAAGTGTTTTCAAAACATTATAAAAGCAAGAACATTTTCAAACACTGATCCTGTTACATTTTTGTTCAAAATCAGTTAGTTCAATAAAGAAAAAAGCTTATTTTACCTTGTATCCTTGTAGCAAAGCAGTCTGACTATTCCTCTCTCTTTCTCTCTCTCTCTCTCTCTCTCTCTCTCTCTCTCTCTCTCTCTCTCTCTCTCTCTCTCGCTCTCTCTCTCTCTCTCACACTCCAAACTGATGTCCTTCCTCTTTTTTCCGTTATCTAGAGCTCGTGCTTTTATTCTATTAACAGTTCCAGTGATGTGAATTCCGTGAGACTGAGTCTAGAATCGA
Organism: Silurus asotus; assembly: GCA_024362625.1. Classification (NCBI taxonomy): domain Eukaryota; kingdom Metazoa; phylum Chordata; class Actinopteri; order Siluriformes; family Siluridae; genus Silurus; species Silurus asotus. The sequence goes on from MU562415.1 coordinate 7,467,245, forward strand.
GGCAGAAAGAAAAAAAGCTCCCACAGTGCTGTTGTGTAACCAGATGTAATGCTGGAACATAACACGCAAAGCTCTGAGGAGAATCAGAGCAGGGCCTGGTGTTGTTTTTGTTCCAGCTCACAGAGCTGAAGTATTCCCAGCACATGGCACTGAACAGACTCAGTGTTGCCAAGAAACTTGATCTGAAGTAACCTTCAACCAACTACAGCAACATTACACTGTCAACAGCATTAAATATGCCTGCAAGAGCAACTCATGAGTTCAAGCACCAAGGGTTCAGCCTGGTCTCATGATCCAGTGTCACATCACAGGATTTACTGGAAACATGAACTCTGAGCCATGTAAAGGAAATTTTGCCAAATATTATTATGTGCTTCTTTATGTTGTTTTTTTTTATTATTCTGAAAAGTGATGTCTCATATGTAAAACATACTGCAGCCTGCCAGAGAGCAGGATCATAAGTCGTTTTCTGTAAAAGGGAGGACCGGAAGAGAAAGGAGTGGCTTGGGTTTTTCTCGGAATCGAGTAGGGTCAAGATAGAAGCACAGTACTGGATCTGTTTCAACAAACTGGGAATCCAGCCAAGGGTTTAAGAAGAAAAAGAACACAAAATGATGTGTGGAGTCAACCAGATAAACCTGCTGTTATATTTCTCAACAGAATATGCTGCAAATGAAAATGTTTGCAATATGTTGTAAAGCTAAAATAATAATAATAATAATTAATTAGGACACAAATTAGAGAAAACAGAAAGTACAGAATTTGGGACATGATGGAGGTCAGAAACAGGAAGAAGAAGATTTTAGATTTATGGGTCATTAATGAGCAAGTGAGGCTGGTAGTTTATAAATGTTTAGATTTTTTATATATTATAAACGGATTGATGAATGAATTGGTTTTGATGATAAACTGATCAGGAATTGTGGAATGAAAATGGGAAAAAACTGTGGCAGTGAGGGCATGGTCAAGCGTTAGCTGTGGCATGGAGAGCTGCAGGCCAGGTGGAAGGTCATCCATAATGATTAAAAACCTGTGAGGTATTATGGTATATATATACTGTATATATTGCGATGGATTCTTCAGCAGTTTATTTTCAGCCTCATACATTTTCCTTTAAAGTAAAAATGTACCATTTATTAAAAGTGTATCACATTAATTTGATTTATTAAATTCAATTTTTATGAACTGCATTAATAAAAAAAAACGACAAGCAATTTTATGTTTTGCAATTTTTTCTTAGTAACATATTCTATAAGAGGAAGAACATACACAGAGTACACACCATTTTGATTCGGTTTGTCAGATGGTTTCTTTACCAAGCTCATGAACAGCATGACTGTGCCCACTTCCCTGTTTTATTGTGTTCTACCTACTCATGCAAAGGAAATAGCCAGTTTTACACACACACACACACACACACACACACACACACACACACACACACGCACACGCACACGCACGCACGCACGAACGCAAGCACGCATATAAAATATAAATATATAGTGCGTGCGTGCGTGCGTGTGTGTGTGTGCGCGCGCGCGGTGTGTGTGAAAGTGAAAGTAAAAGTAAAAAGTGACGGCCTTGTGGTTACTTCTGGAAACTGGGCATTTCAAGTACATCAAAACAATTTTCAATAGTTCTTTACTAGTGATTCTCTTATTATTAATATCAATTTATAGATGTGGATTTATACATATACATTCATTTATCATTTGGTAAAATATGCAAATGTAATTATATTGATCGACGAAATAGACAGAAATAAGATTCATTATCAAATAAATGGAATTAAATACAAAAAAAGAAAAATAATATTTAGTTTACATTTGTTAGACCCCATTTGGGTAATAGATCAGTGTATTTAACTGTGTGTGTGTGTGTGTGTGTGTGTGTGTGTGTGTGTGTGTGTGTGTGTGTGTGTGTGTGGACACTGAATGGATTTGGATTCAGAAACATTTTTAAAAAACAAGCTTTCATATAAAAATGTGTTTGTTGTAAAGACATACATAGAAAATCTCCTAAATATTTTTAAAAACTGGTTATGAAATGTGTTTTATTGAAAGCGTGCCTTTGTTTTCTCTGACATCTGTGTACTCTGCACTTCTGATCAAATCTCCACCTTTTAGATCAGATCTTTTTCCCTGAATGCTGTTATCTTTTCACATATCACATGAATGAATCAATAGGCATGTCCCAAACTCTGGTTCCTGGTCCATGATGACAGTAAATGTAAAAATAACACTGCCAGGCAAATGTTTTAATGTAGATTTTTTGTTTTGCTAACATAAAAACATCTGATTAGATAGAAAGAGGAAGAAAGATAACTGATAGGGAAGAAGGAAAGACAGAAGGATGTGAAGCAAAGCAGAGAATAAAAATGACAGTAAAAAAATAAATAGGATTAATTAGACAAAAAACCCTGAAGGAATGCATTTGACGTGTATTTTTTAAATCAAAGAATCATATTTGCCTCTGTCACCCCGGGTTCCTGGTCAGGGTGTACACAGAGGCAGGTTTATGCTCAGACACCATTTCAGAGAGAAACTGATGTAAACCAACAGCCTCCCGATTGTGATAATCATAAGTTTCGAATAGACTTCAAACTACTACTTCTTACTTATAAAGCACTAAATGGTTTATCTCCATGTTTCTCTCCAGTCTTTTAACACGCTACAATCCGTCACACTCCCTGAGATCTCAAAACTCTGGGCTTCTAGTAGTTCCTAGAATAGCAAAGTCCACTAAAGGTGGTAAACCATTCTCACATTTAGCTCCTAAACTCTGGAATAGTCTTCCTGACAGTGTTCGGGGCTCAGACACACTCACCCAGTTTAAGTGTAGATTAAAAACGTATCTTCAAAGCGAGTTCTACACATAACACACATCACATATCATAACCTTGTGCTCCAGAACAACTGATCAAATGCACATTATCAACTTGTGCTGTTAATATCATGAACAGCAGCTACGCTATTTCCTCTCCACTGCTTCTCTTTCTCTCCCCATCCCGAGGCTTCCTGAGGTTGCCCAGCTTCAGTCACGTCTCACCTCATGAAGAATATGGACCTTTGAAGAAGTAGATGCTGAACTCGCAAACATCCTGAACCATCTAGAGACGTACCAGTGCCATTTGGATCCCGCTACATGTGTGGTTTTGACATTGGACCTCCTGGAGTGTTTAAAGGCTCTGGCATGGAAATGTTGAGCTCAGTAGCTCCTACTTTTATACCAAAGACTGTAGAAATAACATTTACTTATAATCACACACATCAGTGCTCATGTTAGTTCTCACTCTCCAGTGTTCTGTAGTGTTGAAAGATTTATGATCACATTCTTGATGTCACCCAAATGAGGATGAGGTTCCCTTTTTTGAGTCTGGTTCCTCTCAAGGTTTCTTCCTCATTACATCTAAAGGGAGTTTTTCCTTGCCACAGTCACCACGGCTGCTCATCAGGGACAAATTCACACCGTTCATCTTCACTGTTCATTTCTGTAAAGCTGCTTTGAGACAATGTCTGTTGTGAAAAGCGCAATACAAATAAACTTGAGTTGACTTGACATTTCTTTATCATTATTACATTTCAACATTACATTCCCAAATATTTATTACCCTGACAAATATGTGCACTGAACACAAATAGATATAAAACAGACATCATGTTACATAGCATTCAAATTAATTCAATACTTTATTAGAACACTCGTTTTAGATCATTTTCTGCTTATCTACTGTGGGACCATCCGTAAAAGTTTTGTGGCGCTGTGTTGCTCATGTTGTTCCCCTCGGTTTGCGGAATGTACACCACATTCTGCCAAAAGAGAAAAATCCAAAGATCAAATTAGTTCATTTAATGATTTATTTGAAGAATAAAAGACATTTTCAGTGTCTCCTGTTTGTTCTAAATTCCCAGGTTCTTCTCTCTTTCCTCCATCCAGCAGTACCTTTGCTATCCTACTGTGTTTTTCTGTTTGGTGTTAATACCCTGGTGTGTGATTGTATCATTGCACAGTTAAAAAAAATTTGTTTGTTTGTTTGTTTTGTATGTTTTATTTTATTTGAAGGTAGAGTACATTTTTTTACTCACATGTGCAGCTCCTTGGAATGCCTGGTTGCCAAATGTCGAAATAGGCACCTTTAAAAAAAAAAATAGAAAGATATCAAATTCACACAGGATCTTAATTTCTGTGCAGAACTGCTACATACACATTGGACAATATTTCTTACCCATAATGCATTGTAAAAAGTTTTAGAGAGAAAACTTGTGTTTATTCAATATCTATTAGATTATAAAAGCTTTAAACTAGCAGTTTGTCTTGTTCTACTCTGTAGTCTCACTGTGTCTTTGCAGTGTTTTGGAAGTAGATTTTTATTGACTTAAAGGTGTTACATGATGCATTACAGTTTATATAGAAACTGTTGGATCGCTTGAATGGAGGACTTGCACAGTGATCACGCCATATGAACTGAGTTAATGAGGTTTTACAAAAATGTGTGTACTGAACATTTATAGAAGGAGTTTCCAGTGTCAGCACTTTAGAACAGTCAGAGTTAAAGCTATAACTGTTCCAAGAGATACTTCACCGTGAACAGTGCTTTATTTTACTCACACTTCATGGACGTTCAAATATATAATCATTCTTTCATATTAAATCATCCAACATAAGGAATTGTTGCTCATTTTCTATGGTGTCAGAGTTTTTTTTTTTTTTTTTGTTGAGATGTTTTTTTTTTTTTTTTTTTTTTGCGAGATGATGTTATAGTAAAATAAACGTCATTCCAGTGGTTAAAGAAACTGCCTTAAATTTATATCAGAGGTTCAATTTGTGCCAAAATATGAGCAAGAATAAAGCTCTGGATTTTATTCTGTTCAGTGCAGATGTTCAGGTTTTACTTACCTGTGGGTTTCCAGAGACAGCCTGGTTGGTATACGTTACAATAGGCACCTTGTAATAAAAAAGAGAGATAGACAGATAAATAGGTAGATATGGAGAGAAAAAAATTTGAGTTTTACACACCAACTTTTAATTTTATCAGAGGTTCAATTTGTGCCAAAATATGAGCAAGAATAAAGCTCTGGATTTTGTTCTGTTCAGTGCAGATGTTCAGGTTTTACTTACCTGTGGGTTTCCAGAGACAGCCTGGTTGGTATACGTTACAATAGGCACCTTGTAATAAAAAAGAGAGATAGACAGATAAATAGGTAGATATGGAGAGAAAAGTTTTACACACCAACTTTTAATTTCATGTAGAGAAATTATAGTTGGCTTCTTTCTTAATTCCCACTAGGCCATGAAGCCTGCATTACACATCTTTTAAAACAAATCAGAAGTGAAATAAAACAATATGGATGAAGCAGAAGAAAAAGAAAGACAGAAATAGGAAACAGTGGGAAATTAACGAGTAATAAAGATATTCTGGGACATAACAAGAGCAATCTGGATGTTCAAATTTATAATATATTATTCAAATCTATATTATTCAGACATATAAGTAACTATAGACATCAGTGTCCAGTGCTTGCTGGATTAGACTTTATAATGGACAGAATTGCTCCTAACATCTTTATATCCTGTAACGTTCAGGATAAGAGTTCATCTTTAATTTGTTGGCACTGTGGTTCTCACCATGGTTTCCGAGGCACAGGTGGCTTTACAGGCGAACACCGAGATGCAGATGGAGATGATGAATTGAAGAATGGTGAAAACCAGCAGCACTGCACTGATGGATTTGGAGCGTGCCTGGGAGAGCGTGGGAGAAAAAGAAAACGTTTTCATATTGGAGTTCTGAGTAATAAATGCACGCTGCACATTGTGAATTACTGGATTATTAGTAATTCCAGATTTTTCACTCTAATATCACTTGTAGACAGAAAACCATACATCGAATACTTTGTCATTATTAGATTTTGTCACTGAAAGACAAAAGTGCAACAAAATGTATTCAGATGTTACCAATTAAAATTTGTCAATAGAAAAATTATTCAAATAAGAGTTTTTTTTATAGAATTAAAGAAATTTGACTAGTGACTTATCACACAAATCTTAATCATTTATAGTTAATCTATTTCCTAATTATTTTACAATTTTAAGTCAGACATTATGTCGAGTAAAACGCACCTCAAACCTGTAACATTCCTGATAAGAATAGCAGTAATATTGTAGGAAAAGGTCTGTAGTCAATACTCCGATGCCTGCTGCTGACATTAGGGCACTGACCACGTTCATTCCCAGAGATCCCTGCACCTATACCAGAGAGGAAACCAAGACTTTCAAGAAAAGCTGCGATCACATGCTAAAAAAATGCATGATGGTAAAACTAAACATTTGAAGGCAACATTAGAAAAGACATGGTTTTCTTTCAGCTTTTTTTCCTTCAAACACAGGGTCTGTTATAACAGTCAAGAAAACCAGGCAATTTCTTATGACAACAACAACAACCTGATTTAAAACAGAAGGGAATGGAAATAGCTGATGTGATTTAAATGTTGGAAAGAAAAGAATTACAAATTTTAGAATCTTTCCACTTGGGTATAAAAGCAGCAGAAATAAAAGAACAGGCAGGAAGTGATAACTGCAAAGGGCAAATGAGGTCTGGACTGAGTCTCATGTACCACAGGGGTCAAAAACCACAAGACTTACAACACATTTCTAGTTCATAACAATAAAAATAAAAACAAAATAATTACAAAATAATGAATTGCTGTTGATGAGATTTACATACCAGACAGTTCTGAATATTGCTTTCTGCCGCGACAGACAAAGAGCCAGTGATGATGTACTGCACAGATAGAATTTATTATTATTATTATTATTACGTCATCTTTTATCTGCATGTCAACATATCACAGAGATAAAATCTCTATCTGCCCTCATCTACACACATAAACTTACAAACACCAACGATTGGCTAGTGTTACTGTGATTGACACGGGAAGGTGTGGAAGCCCCTCCCACTCAGACAGAGCACATCCAGTTTCAATGTCTTGGCTCAGTTTTATCACCAGGATTTTTATTTGTACACTTACAAATATGGAGGCCCAGAAAACATTTCCACTGATAACAGAAACTGGGGCGTATGGAGGATCCGACACCAACACAATTCCGAACAGTAACGTTATCAGTCCAATCATTATCTGGACCGTCTGTAAAGAAAAAAATAAAGGAACAGAAATAACATTTTTGAAAAAATCTTTACACTGCAAATAAATAAATAAATAATTAAAGAAATTAAATGCCTATTTGACTGGAATTATATGTGAAATAAATATGTAAAATAAAAAAAACTAAATAGATTGGATACATTGATATCATTTATAGTAAAAAAAAATAATAACTTCTTACAAAAAATAATAATATAATATTTTTTACACTAAAATGTAATAATAATCTAATAGTAATATAGCATGTATGTACAGGATATATGTTTTATGAATATATATATACTGTATATATTAATTCATTAATTTTTTATACAATAATTATTTCTTTTGAAATCATTGGTATTTAGTGAATACAATGCAAAAAATGTTTTTCAGAATTTTCTTTATGGAAAGTGATCACAGTGGGCTTTACCCCGAGAGCTTTCGGCTGTCCTTTCAGAAACGTAAAAATCTGCGGCTGGTGAGACTGAACCATGTTACTCTGAAAAGTCTGTCCAACAGTCGCCATTTTGTGTGTTCAATCTGGATTTTAATTAACAGAAGAGACCATAAATGTATTAAATTCAATAAATTAATCAATTCTACAATCCTAATAACCACAATATTTAAGAGTAATTTAACATTTAACAATCCATAAATTATTATGCATCATTAAGCATGTTATAATTTATTATTATCTGAATAAGCAGTAAATATATATATATATATCTTTTTATAAATATTATTACGATTTAATTTCTGAAATTTGATTTGATTTGATTTTGATTTGAAGTTTATTTTACCTGAAGTGTTGCGCAGCTTTCTCAGAAGGTTCCTCAGAAGGCGTCGTGTCTACTCAAGGTCTGAATCCTGGTCCAAATGCAGGCGTTTTCTACGTTTACTTTATTGACCTTTGGATTCATTACACATCATTTTATGAAGTGAGTGACAGTAAACCACATCATTATGTAACTACACAGGTGCATCATACACAAGGGACACGTACAATATGCTCTCTATATAATCCAAGACTAATATTAACTGGATTTGAAATGTGTTGGCATCATTAACACACATTGATTTAGCATTTATGACTGGAATCTGACCTTGTAAAAGCCTCCAAACTGTCAGTGTTGTAGTAATAGAAACTCATGGATAAAGCTCATGGACATTTTACAGCATTGTATTGTAACTGTAACTAAATCAAAGTGTGGCATGTTGTTAGTTAATTGAAGTAAAAATTGTGATCATTGCTAAGCAGCTGTGGTAAACTTTCACCGACTAGTGACATGTTGTTGTTTTTATTTCTTTTCCTTGGTTGTGCCTTGATTTTATAAAAGTATGTTTCACTTCTGAAGCTTTTATCTGAATCTGAGCTGATAACATAACCTAACACACTTCAGAATTAATCTGAAAGGAAACTAGTACACTTTAGATCATGAGCCGTTCCTTTCCTTCTCCCTTTTCATCACTTCCTGTCAATCTGTTAAAGTTATTTTCATCTCACTTTCCATCATAGATTGTTCCAATCCTGTACATATATTTTACTTTGACAGTTCACAAATGCGACTACCTGGCTACCGAACTGTCGTTGCTCTAGCTAACAGTTGTGAAAAATTCTTTCTTCTCCAAGTAAAGAAATCCACCTTCTCCTACCCACCACTGTGGCATTTAGGGTCTTCTGGTATTCCTGAGCTCACCAGTGGGTCTATGCTTTAAAGAATGTACTGGATTTTTGATTTGGCAACACCTAATGTTTTGTTCTCCTTATGATAGGCTTGTTTTGAGTCTTTTCAGACTAGTGATGGTTTGCTTGACAGGTCTTTGGGTTTTTATGATGGTGCGGTGTTGCTGCTTCTCTAGAGAGTGTATATTTTTACGTAGGACTTTTCAAGAAAAGCTGGACATTGTGAGGTAAAGTCAGCCAAAACCATTCATGAACCATTTTGCACAATTTTCCTTTTCCAGAAATCCAGGGAAACCCCATGGTGATGTGATGAGGTGAATATCGATGCTCCTGCTGGAGATGATATAAGTGGAGGTGCAGTTGTGGCCACAGTGAGTGATGTAAGTGGAGGTGCAGTTGTGGCTACAGTAAAAGGAGACGTGTTGAATTGTGTTCATTGAAATGCAGGGAAACCCCGGGGTAAATATTGATGCTCCTGCTGGAGATGATGTAAGTGGAGGTGCAGTTGTGGCTACAGTAAAAGGAGACGTGTTGATTTGCATTCATTGGGTTTCTTGCTTTAATGATAACATTCATTCTGACTGTTTAAGATCCTGTGTGTGACGCAGTGCTCTGATCTACTGCACCTCTCTATAATACTGATGGTTTCTTTAGACGAGGCGTCATAATGATGCTGTTAAGAGGTGGATTGATTCAGGTAGGACACCACCAAAGGCCAAAATGTGAAATGCCACCAATACTGAATTACACATTCCTGGGATTGGACCAGTTAAACAGACAATCAACTAATTATTTTTTTATCCTGTAAAAAGTAATACCATGTAGACCAAGGTGATAAGTTTGGATTTCTACCATGAAGTCCGGGTTCATATATTAATTTTTATTTATTTCAAACATAACCATCACACTTTTCTTTTATAAAAACATAAATCATCTCACACAACTCAATGCGCAATTTATTTTTCTTCTATTCGATTTTATCTTCTGTTCTAGGTGCTCAGTTATTTGTGATGTGGATCTTCGTACAGGTTTTGTGGTGCTGGGGTGCTGTTGTTCACCTGCACTTGTGGGATGTACATCACATTCTGTAAAGAAATTCAGAAGGTCACTTTAGTTCATTTGTCCTGATAAAGAAGAATTAATTCATCCTGTCACAAATTCATACTTTCTGAATGCTTGTAATAGTTCTTGTGTCCGCCCTGATAGTGAAATGTTGTTAAAGACATTAATGTAAAAAGTTTGGAAGGAGTCTCCAGTGTCAGCACTTTGTGATCTTTTTGTCATCTTTATGACAGAGGAACCCATATCACAGACGGTCCATAACATGGAATGTAACCAGAGATGAATAAAAAAAAATAACAATGTGTTTTTGATTAAACCCACACTGGAGAATATTGAACATTACTGGAATGACTCTTTTGTGTCAGCACTTTGAGTTCAAGCTCTAAAATTGTTCCAGATGTTTTTACATGTCAAGCTGCATTGAGCAGACTGTTACCATGAGAACAGGTCGTAACTTATTTCACAACATGTAACTAAATGTGCATATGAATGTATTATAATCTGTTTATCAATAAATCAAGAAATTGTTGTATGTGAATCTTAAACATTTTTCCTCAGGTGCTTTTTTTCTGTAAGTTTCACTTACGTGTGGGTTGCTAAGGGCAATCTGGGTGGAATACGTTACAATGGGCACCTTTGAGAGTAAGTGAGAGAGAGAGAGAGAGAGAGAGAGAGAAGCGTGTTATCTGTATGTGCTTTTATCTACAGAATTGAAATAAACTGAGATTTCGCTCACCTGTGGGTTGCCAGGTGCAGCCTGATTGGGGTACATTACACCAGGCACCTAGTATGAAAAGATGGAGAGAGAAAGAGAGAGAGAGAGAGAGAGAGAGAGAGAGAGAGAGAGAGAGAGAGAGAGAGAGATGTGTAGTTTACACATTTCTTTCTATAAAAGGTTGTTCTCTTTACAGTATGAATTAAAATAAACTTAGATTTCGCTCACCTGTAGGTTGCCAGGTGCAGCCTGATTGGAGTATATTACAGCAGGCATCTTGAAAGAAAAGAGAGAGGGGAAGGGAGAGAGGGAGAGATGAGTTTACACAGGACATTTGTTTCTATAAATATAAATGACGTTATATATAATTTATAGACAGTGTGATCACTTCAGTAGGTTATGTGCATATTAAATAACAGATTTACAATAAAAAAGTGTGTAGAATATTTAAAATGTTTTTTTTTTTTCTAACCTGAAGAACAAACCAACCTGAGGCTGAGGTTCTAACCTGAGCTTTACAAATTCCATTTTTCGAAATGGGAATTATGGGAAAATGGGAACCAGGTGACATTTCAAATGATTTTATTTCCTATTTAGATTCAAATTGTCCCAAATTCCCACTTGGACATGAGTAAGTGTATTGCTAGACAAATAGTACTCAGGGTGAAAGGGCATAACTGTGACCACTGATCAGAGGGTTAATTTCAGTCTTAGACAAAAGACATTCATCTCACCATGGGTTCAGAGCTGCAGGTGGCCTTACAACCAAACGCTGAGATGGTGATGGAGATGATGAACTGAAGAATCGCAAAAACCAGCAGGACTGCACTGATGGCTTTGGAGCGAGCCTGGGATGTGAAAAGTAAATGCAGGTAAATAAAAAAAAGAGCTTTTGATTATTTTTTTTATTATGATAAAAAAATTTTTAACACATGGCCTGGACTGTGTGTGAATATTATAAAAAAAAACAAAAAAAAAAACATCAAATTAGCAAACTAACAAAACAGCTTCACACGAGGCATATTAAACTATTAAAATGGGTGAAGGGACAAAAATGTATGTTTTTTGTTTGTTTGTTTATTCTAGATGAATAATAAAGCTGAATGATAAAAAATGATGCAAACATAAACCAAATGATTAATGAGGCCTAATGTCAGAGTTTAAAATAATAAAACTCGCCTCAAACATGGAGCAGCTGTACTGGTTGCAGTAATAATATAAGAAAAAGTCTCCGGTCAGTACTCCGATGCCGACTGCTGAAAATATGGCACTGACCACATTCATTCCCAGCGATCCCTTCACCTACAGCAGAGAGGAAACAGTTCAATTATAGCTTATTATTCTAAATAAAACTCATAATACAATTATGTGAAAGGTTCAACAATAAAATGTGTCTCTTTTAAATCCAGATTTTACAAACAGGATGTTGACCATATATGGAAAACCAAAAGGATCATAAACCAACAGGACTGGAACGCAATGGGAGTCAAAAAGTATGACATATAAGCCACTTATGCTCATGAACAGTGTTTTGCTCGTTACTAAAAAATAGTTACTAGTTACAGTTACTCGTTACTTCATTCAAATAGTTACTCTGCTACTTTGTTGATTATTTACACCAAAAAGTAATGCGTTACTGTTAAAAATAACTTTTTAGTCAAGAACCTTCTTTAATGTTCCCATTAAGGCCCTTTAATACGTTATGATCTACAAACACAAAACTGACTTAAACACAAAGTCATTTTTAAACACTATTTTATCAAAGTCAGACCTGCACAAACTGAATATGTAGAACAGAACACCGGGTAACCATGCGGTAACGGTAACGGAGTTACTTTATTTTTAAAAGTAACATGTTACAGTATTAGTTACTGTAAAAAGTAACACGTTACTGCCCAACACTGCTCATAAGAATATAAAATTTGATGTTTGATGAATCACAAATTACAAAGAATTGATGATTAATTTATTAGACTGTTCTGATGAGGTTTACGCACCACACAGGAATTAAGGTTGGTTTCTGCAGCAACAGACAGAGAGCCGGTGATGATGTACTGCATGAAAAGGGAAAGATTTTAACTGAAAAAGCAAACTTAAAATATTTCTAAATATACTACTACTACTACTAATACTACTACTACTACTACTACTACTACTACTACTACTACTAATAATAATAATAATAATAATAATAATAATAATAATAATGTCTTGGTTTTTTTGTGCACTTACAGCTATGGAGGCCCAGTAAACATTCCCACTAATAACAGAGATCGGAGCAAAAGATGGATCAGATGTCAACACGATACCGAATATTAAAGTCAGCAGTCCGATCATTATTTGACATGTCTGTGTAAAGGGGAAGAAAAGCATAACAGTGACTGATCTCTAAACTGGAAGTAAAAAAAACAAAAGTTTGTAGACACCTGGCCATAAGATCGGTATCTGCTTCTTTCTAAGCATCCCATTCCACATTCAGTCCCCATCTACTGTTATAATAACCTCCACACTTCTGGGAAGATTCATTCAGCCACAAGGATGTGTGTTAGTAAAGTTAGTGATGTAGGTGAGATGTTGTGAGATGTTGCTGGTGTGCAGTCAGCATTCAAATTCATCCCAATGGTGTTCAATAGGGTTGGAGCTCTACCAAAGAGATCTTCTACCAAATCCAAACCATGGAAAGCAGATCTTCATGGAGCTGGCTTTGTGCACAGGGGCATCGTCATGCTGGAGCAGGTTTGGGTTCTCTTCAAGTGAAGGGAAAGTTTTATGCGACAGCATCCAGAGACGTTTGATATGCAGAACCATGTGCCTTTGTGAGAACCACATATGACTGGAAAAATGAGGTTGTCCTTATAGTAAATGTGTGACTAAAAGTGCATGTAAAAAAAATAGTAATAAAATAATAAAGCTTCAAAAAGTTGCGATCAAATAAAAAAAAGTATAATTTTAGTCATATTTGTGGAATTATATTTAAGTATAATGTATAATAATTTATGTAATAATTGAATAATAATTTAATAGTTTAATATGTATAACAGTTTTTACTGAAGGGGTTGCATGTGAAATATATATATATATATAATAAAACAAATGGCAGCTGTGATTTGTGGACTGTTTGGACTGTGGACTGTTTTTTTATTTTATTGTAGAAATAATAAAATGTAAGACTTGACAGGAATCGGTGGGCGTGTCCCAAACGCTAGCACTCCAGAGAACATTTCTCACCATCCATCACTAACAAAACACACACACACACACACACACACACACACACACACACACACACTGCAGCTAAAACACAACAACTGCTCAGACCTGTGCTTCGATCTGTTAATCAATCAATCAATCAATCAATCAATACTGTTATTACATTAACAGTGATTTCTTTCTATACATAATACACTCTCAACCTGAGAGGTTGTACAGATTGTATAAAAAATAATAACTAATCAGATGATGTGTTTTACCCCGAGTGCTTTGGGCTGGGCTTTTAGGAAGTGGAGGATTGTCGAGGATTGAGCAGTGACCACGTTAACACTCACTGGGAGACTCTGTCCAACAGCAGCCATTTGTGGATTTTATTCAGATTTTAACTAAAAAACAAGCAGAATGATTCGAGCTTAGTTTCAAATCAATGTGATGCAAAGTCCCTAAAACAAATCTTAAAATATTTTAGAAATATACATTGCATATGAAATTGATCTCACCGTCCTCTTGTCTCAGTGTCTGGAGCTCTGGGCAGATGTTCACACAGGGGTTTATATTTGGTTCAAATTAATGCCCTTTGGACTCATCGTCACCTTTTTATTGCATCTGACAGCAAACCATGTGATTCTGCTGCTACGCAAACTTCAGATTGACCTGATACTCACCTTGGGAGTGTTTCTGTTGTTTCTTTCAGCATTTTGAGTTTATTTCTTCAAATGATAAACACACACACACACACACACACACACGATCTTGTGTGGGTGTTAGTCATTGTTCACATTGGTGTGTTGTGAGAAGTCATTAGACTACAGTTCAGCGAGCAGGAACTCTACTGCTCTTAATTATATTCTACTCAATGATATTTTCTGTTTGTGTTTATTTGATTGGATTGAGATCTTTTGAGATCTTTGAGATTTTTATTGCTTGCAGCATTTTAGTAAAATCTTTCTGCTGCTCCAGATTTCATTAAAAATTCTCCTGTGTCTGATCATGCTGTTTGTTGTGAATGAAGTTCATCATCAGTCAGTCTCAGAGTCTCTCGCTGATCAGTGTTTGGTGGTAAAGGTGAAGGTGAAGGTGAAGGTGTGAAAGCTTCTATTATATGCTGGAGATAAAACCTCTAAAAAGATGAATTCTCTCTCTCCCTCTGAGCTTTTATTGTTGGTGCAGGAGGACGAGTTAAATCTTCAACCTCAGAGGGTTAAACATCTATCTATCTATCTATCTATCTATCTATCTATCTATCTATCTATCTATCTATCTATCTATCTATCTATCTATCTATCTATCTATCTACCTATCTATCTATCTATCTATCTATCTATCTATCTATCTATCTATCTGTCTATCTCTCCTTCCTCTTTTGATCTTTTTTATTTCATCATTCAGATTCTTTCATGCCATCTCTCTCTTGTCATTATAAATATTCACTGCCTATTTTCTTTAAATCTTTCTTTCAAACTTTCACTCAAGGCCTCTTTCATTCTATTCTATCTCTCTTTATTTTTCTGTCAATTTTCATTGAAATTCTGCCTCTTTTTTGATCTCTTCCTGCCTTTCTCTGTCTACCAATCTCTCTTTTCTTTGTCAATTTTCATCTAAACTTTCCCTCTATTTGCTTCCCTCTGTCTGACTCTCTTTCTCTCTCTCTTTCTCAGTATATTTCTCTCTGTCTATGTATATCGTTGTCTGTCTCCCTCTCCACCTTTCTCTGCTAATTTTTCTATACATTTCATTTCAATTCAATTCAATTCAATTCAATTCTCCTCTCTCTCTCTCTCTCTCTCTCTCTCTCTCTCTCTCTCTCTCTCTCTCTCTCCCTCTATAATCCATGGTGAATAATGCAGTGGGTCTGGCGGCCGAGTCCTGATCCTCGGTTAACTGATTAGCGCTGCTCCGCTGCTCCGGAGGTCATGGCGGGTTAAACGACAGAAAAAAAAATGTTTTTGAATTTTTTTTCTTTTGTGCCTCAGGAATCAGTGATCCTCATCCACAGCCTGAGCCAAAGCACATGATTATTAGATTTTATTTGATCTCTGATTTGTTTTATTTGGTTTTATTAGTAATGGGTGAATATATACAGCCTGAGCGGGCAGGAGGATTCGTCTCGTAATGGAATTTTTCATTCACAGCTTTTGGGCTTTGAAGATTAGATTGTAATGGAAATGCACTAAAACCCCAGATTTAATCTTGACCTTCAATTTATACAGAAGCAAAGACTGGCCTATGGCAGGGGGTGGAGGTGTGTGTATCTGCCCCAAATCCCCTTACACTCAACAGAGACAGATACAAACCTTATAAATAAATAATAAACCAAATAAATAAACAAATAAATTAATATTTTATTAATATTAATGTTTATTTTTGCATTTCTTTATTTCTTAATTTATAAAATTCAACATTTATTCATTATTTACTAATGTTATTTATTTATTTATTGATTCATTGATTTATTCATTCATGTATTTGTTCATAACCCATAGTAACGAGGCGTGAACAGGCTGCACGTTAACTCCATCGAAGTCTTCGTTGTGTGATTGTCTGAGCGTAGCAGGACGTCAGGGACGAGTTTAACCTTCGTATTAAATTATTTCATACGTTTTCCTGAATGTCATCGTGTGCAACACGACCTCGATCGATTCCAGATCAATTATTCAGTAGCAGTGAAATTCAGCTCCCAGACTGATCCCAAAAACCTTTCTAAACCACGAAATACGTTTTCTGTGTAAATACACTGAAAACCGCCTGGAATCGATGGACACGTCCTGGCGTCCGAAACACATCTCGCTAAAAAATATCCTGGTGACAGAAGGGACACAGAGAGAGAAAATCCAGGGTGTATTGACCAAGAGAAAGTGAAGGTATGGAAAAAAATGTTGAGACATCTGTCTCTTCTGGCCATTTGTTGTTCCCCGAACCCCAAAACGCATCTTTGGGTTCAGCATTACATTTTCTTTTCACTTGACCTAGAAAACCCAAAACCTGTTCCATCTAGTGGAACATCTTGCCAGAAAAGTGTAGGTTGTTATAACAGCAAAAGGGGACAAAGTGTAGATTTTACCAAATGTAGATTTTTTTTAGTCCATATACTGTATATCTTAACTTTCAGATCCATCCTGATGCTCTACCACTTTACCTGTCCCGCAAAAATGCTGTTTGTAGACTACAATTTAGTGTTTAACACCATAATTCCCTAAATGCTCATGTCTCAGTTGGTGGTCCTGGGACTAGGTCCTAGGTCCTAGGCCCACCCCTGTGTCAATGGATCTCCAACTTTCTTATAGTCAAAACACAAGCTGTATAGGTGAGCAAACACACCTCATCCACCCTCACCCTCATCACTGGAGATCCTCAGGGTTGTGTTCTTGGCCCCCTGCTGTACTTACTGTACACACATGACTATGTGGCCACTTCCAACTACACCACCATCATCAAGTTACCCTCTCAGGTGATAAGGACTTTTTTTTACAGATCTGCACCGAGAACAAGGCCCTTAACCCTTAACTGGCTATTTTTTCATTATGTGCTCACTCACCTTCAAGGATTTATGAAGTGAAGCAATGCTGAGAGCATGTGACAAAGCAGAGGGACTGAAGAAGAACCTGAAGATGAAGAAGTGAAAAAAAAAAACGTCCTTTAAACTAAATACATTTTTGGGTCCAATTCTCCTTAAATGTTTATTGATTATGGAAAAAATTAAGGTTTTTGGGATGTTGAGAAAAACCTCTCAGGATTTCATTGGAAGGCTCCATCATCAACACACAGTTGTTGTTAGTGTTAAATAAAAATGTTTTGCTTAGTTTTATCGACTGCGTGTCCACAAGGGTCATCGCAAGCCTCCAGCAAACACACACCAGAGTGTGAAGGAGAATAAATTACTGGAGAAGGAACTTGTTTAGTTTCACATATTGATTTTTTAATGGAGTGTTCTCCAAGCTTGGGGAGAAAAGTGAGATATGGACAGTATGCTCAGTCATTCTCTCGGTGGATTGCAAAATCATGGCTCACTTTAATGAAATGAGTTACAGTCTGGGAGGAAAACAGACACCTGAAGACTGACATTTCTGGAGGGTTTCTGGCAGTTTCTAGACATTTTCTTTTTACATTTTTGGCATCTGGCAGACGCCCCTTATACAGGGTGGCTTAGAATAATCTCATTTACACAGCTGAGCAATTGAGGCCTTGCTCAAGGGCCCAGCAGTGGCAGCTTGATGGAGCTGGGACTTAAAATGAAGGCCTTCCAAGTCCAACATTATACCCGTTAATCTACCATGAACATTTCTGAAGGTTTTAAGAAGTCTCAGATGTTTTAGGAATTTTCTTAAAGCTTTGGTGATTTTCTGAAGGTTTTTAGATGCTTCTGGAAATTTCCAGACGTTGTGCAGGTTTCTAGATGCTTTGCTTTGTGTCTACATATTTCTAACATTTTTTAAATTTTGTATTTATTTTTTAGGGTTCAGATGTCTCCATTTGTTTCTGTGTGTTTCATGCTGTATCTGAAAATTTCAAGTAATATATTACGATTGCTAGTGTAGCAGCTCGTTTCTCCACATAAACGTTGTGTTAAGGTTTCTTCATGGAAGGTCAGGACAATGGATATGTATATATTTATATTATTATTAATATTATTTATTGTATATGTCTGTTTCCTTAATACAGAAAACTTAATTGTTTGGGGGAAAAACACAGAATCCAAACTGTTGTAATGCTTTTGACACTGGAGACTCCTTCCATGAAGGATGAAGGAACGTGGCCTTGATTAAAAATGTCAGATGTTGGAGATATCAGTGTTGATTTGTAAAGAAAAAAAAAAAAAAGATTATGAATTTTTGCTGATCACTTTACTGGTGATTAATCAATGATCAATTAAAGAATTGGTAAATTATTAAATAATTGATGGTAGATGAGCGTCTGTGCCTCTCATCTTAACCCAGCAAAAAATGACCTTTCTGTCTTTTTTGTATTCCTCAGACTCCACAGAAAGCCGCATCTAAACCTGGTGATTAGAGCCTCAATCGGAACCCATCAGCTCCCGTCACGCATGATTGCGAGTGTCAGAACCGGGCTTTGGCGAGTGATTATGCTCCGGCAGAAGCCGACGGCGAGACGACATTCCGCCCCTGGAATTTTAATCGTTATCTCGGAGACTTTCAGAGGCGAGGAAGTTTTTTTTTCTTCTCCCTGCCTGCTCGGGCTCAGCAGGGGATTCTGAAAGAGTTTCATCAGAGGGGAAAGAGAGCGACCCGTGAGAGGATCAGCCAGGCGCACCTATCAGAACCTCTTTTGTGTCGGCTGTCACGGGCAGATGATTCGAGTTGGCGTGTTCTGTCGATCCAGCCTGTAACAGCTGCAATCACTTGATTAGCCCAGCGCCGGGTGAGGTGTTTCACAGCAGGAAAGCCGAGAACCACGTAATATCTCCGAGTCTACGCTTTAAAAAAGAGGAAGAGACACGGTGTGCTGCTTATCTGCACCATATCTCAAGCATATGTTTGAAGCGAACATCCAGGGCAGAAGATCAAAAATATTCTCTAATGTAGAGATCAGAACGGGAGATGATTTGAAGGTGCACTGCTGCTGTTCTAACATCTCTGAGCACTTTATACAAACAATTAAGCCGAATTAGTGCATTTAATAAATGAACAGAATGTCCCTGTAAACACTGCTGTTACTGGAGTACACTTTCACTCTTTCATTTATTATCTTACAAATCAAATCTGTCACAATTATGCTGAAATTGACACAACTGCTACATTACCCATCAGCCCCTGCACATCACATGACTTGCAATCACTTATCACCAGTGTCAGGTCATGTATTTCACCGCTTGCCCTTCAGTGGTGTCCAGCCTGAATCAATCCACCTCTTAATAGCATCATTATGACGCCTCGTCTATAAAAACCATCAGTAAGAGCAGTGCAGTGGAACAGAGCTGCATCACACACAGGATCTCATACAGTCAGAATGAACGTCATCACTAAAGCAAGAAACCCAATGAACCCAATCCATTACTTCTTCTCTGTCAGCCATTGTGGAATGAAAAACAGCTGTTGACTCCACGTGAATATATTTGAGCTTGCGCAGTTTGCTACAGATGCGGTTTGTGAGCTCTGACCATCCAATCAAGGGACGTGAAAATGCCAATGTGATTAGGAGCTCCAGACAATAGACAAGAGTTGATCATTCAGACTGCAAAGTGAAAACTCTAAAAACAGTGAAAACTCACCAAATTGCACCAATCAATTACTCCGGTCTGTTCATGTTTGGGGGCGGAGCTTAGATTTCTGTTACTCTTATTGGTTAGTAAGATTTTGATGCACAGCTCCCAGAAGTGCAGGCTTTAGTCTTTTGTTTTTTCCTCTAAAATCCATTACATTAAAAAAATGACATTGAAATGATCATTTTTATCAAAACAAAAACAAGTTTCTTTTTTTATTTTCTTATCATTTTGCTGTCTGCTGCTTAGCGTCCCCCTGACAGCTAGCCTCGAGCAGCCATAATGGATAGGAATAATGTGAAGGATATTTTTTTGGATTTGTTTTCTGTTTGTGTCCGGAGTGAAGACGAATGTCAGACGGGTCACAGGTCAGAAAAACTTTCCCATAATCCTTTGCTTGCTGACAGGTGATCTTACTCTCAAACATAAATGACAGCATGAGTGAAGGGTTCAGGACTCAGATTTCAGCTTTCACATGGACGAGGACAAACAGGTGATCACAATCACTCATTTTATAACATACCTGCTTAATCCTAATTCTACTAAAAC
>MU562415.1:7492291-7531544 GCA_024362625.1 Silurus asotus
AGAGAGAGAGAGAGAGAGAGAGAGAGAGAGAGAGAGAGAGAGAGTGTGTGTGTGTGTGTGCGTGTGTGTGTGTGTGTGTGTGTGTGTGTGTAATGAAACCCTCCTTGTTCTTGCTGTGTATAAACGTAGTTGTAGTAGTAGTGATGTCATTTTTACACACACACACACACACACACACACACACACACACACACTTTTCTGCAGTCTTCTGTTCGACACCTGATCCTTCCCTGGGCTGCTCTAATTAGCTCCTCTACTCTGCAATGCTCTTACACACACACACACACACACACACACACACACACACAGCATCTGCCGTCTAATGTATTACAATTATTTCCTCTGTGGGTGTGGGTGTGGGTGTGGGTGTGGGTGTGTGGTTTCCTCGTCCATTCAGCAGATAATTTTTTTAAATATTACAGTTCTCTGGCGCCCCCTACCGGACAGAAATAGGACTCACATTAGTCCAGATTGGTTGCACCGTTTGTCTGTTGAACTTCTTTTTGTAAAGGTAGATGTTTAAAATGTTCTACCACGCAGGTACGCCGCTCTGGAGACAAAGTGAGAGAGGTGATTGACATGGTTTAGTCATGTGCAGAGATGGAACATATGGTAAAAGGATTCTAAGGATGGAGCCACCAGGCAGGAGGAAAAGAGGAAGGCAAAGGAGGAGGTTTATGGATGTGGTGAGGGAAGACATGCAGGTGGTTGATTTAAAAAAGGCAAATTTTAGAAGAGAGAAAGAAGAAAAAGAAGAACAGCAATTAGGTAGATAAAGAGGTATATGGATATATATGAGTGTGAGTGTATGTGTGTGATTGTGGTCTAAAACAAGAAATTTGTGAAAATTAATTATAAAGAATATTAAAATTTGTCTCCTATGTTGTGACAAATATTGAAGATTTCTCATGCACAATATACACAATCAACCACAGTCTGAAATTCACTGGCAATTACAAGTCTTGTGTGTGAAAGTGGTCTGAATCTCACAAACAAATTAAGATGTATATAATAAATGAATCCCAGGACAGCGGTATGTGACCACGAGTGAAAACTATGTGAAAGTCCCTCTAGCGGTGAAGTATGGAAATGCAATTAAAGGCAAAGGCTTTACTACAAGGGGTGAAAACTTATGTACTACTGTGCAGGAAAAAGGGAGAAAAGGGAAGCTCAGTGGTTAAAGTGTGAACTTCTGATGGACAAGGCCCCTTAATAGCTAACTGGAGCTAATTGATAAGTCGCTTTGGATAAGGATGTCTGACAAATGCCATAAATGTAAATGTAACTTTAATGATTGACATTATGGTGACAGAAAAGATGATTCAATTCAGAAAACATCTAATAATCATATGGTTTGTGTGCTCTTCAGTAAAATCTGAGGAATGAGCACCTGCTTAATATCGTGTTAGTTGCCCGTTTGCTTCTAAAACAATCGTGACCCATTGGTCATCACCAGCATGAACTTCTGCAGCTACAGGAGCTCGTCTGTTGGATCGGACCACACGGACCAGCCTTTACTCCTCACATGCATCAGTGAGCCTCGTCCCCCACCACCCTGTCGCCGGTTCCTTGGAGCACTTTAGATTCTGACCCCTGCAGACCAGGAACATCCTACAAGAGAGGTAGTTTTGTAGACGCTCTGACCCAGACGTCTAGACGTCACAATTTCTGAAACTCACACAAATTGTTACGCTCATTTTTCCTGCTTCTAACATCAACTTTAAGGACAAAATTTTCACCTGATTCCTAATAAATAAATCCACCCACTAGCAGGTGCCATGATGAAGATCATCAGTGTTCTTCACTTCACCACTCAGAATGTTATTGTATAATATTATACCTGGTCAGTATATACATACATACATACACTATATGGACAAAAGTATTAGGACACTATTCTCGTTCCTGCCATATGTATTTCTTTTCCAAACTGATATCACAAAGCTGGAGGCACACAATTGTATAGCAATAAATTTTGTGTTTTCTTGAACTTTTGGAAACCAAACTTGTTCCAGCATGGCGATGCCCCTGTGCACAAAGTGAACTCCTTGAAGATCTGGTTTACATGGTTTGGAGAGGAAGATCTTGAGTGGTCTGCTATAGAGCTCTGATCTCAGCTCTACAGAACACCTTTGGAATGAATGTGAACGCTGACTGCATTCTTGAACTTGGAAACCAAACTTGTTCCAGCATGGCGATGCCCCTGTGCACAAAGTGAACTCCTTGAAGATCTGGTTTACATGGTTTGGAGAGGAAGATCTTGAGTGGTCTGCTATAGAGCTCTGATCTCATCTCTACAGAACACCTTTGAAATGAATGTGAACGCTGACTGCACCTCAGGTTTCCTCACCTTCATCAGTACCTGCCTTCATAACACCCTTATGGCTGATGAACACAAATATCCATTAGCAAATTCCAAAATCTAGTGGAACATCTTCCCAGAAGTGTGGAGGGAATTAGAAGAGTAAATTGGGACTAAATAACGTGTATATAATAACATTAAAATGTTTTATTTATATGACACACATTTCTTGAAGGACTGAGAAAGTAGGAAAATATAACAGTACGAACCTTCACTTCTACAAACACTGGACAGAAACCCAAGTGACAGTAGTGGTGTATAAAGTAAATATTTGAGACAGGAACGTGAGAAACCAACAAAAACCTCTATAGATAAAGATCTCTACGAAGATCTCCTCCTGCAATGTTCTCACACCTTCTACTGAACTTCAACATCAAGTTCTAATTTGAGAAATGTTATTGTTTCAAAGTTGTTGATTTGTGCAGTAGAGAAACAAGAAGGTAAACCAGGAAATGTTTGAAGAACACTTTATAAGGTAACACACACAAAGTGCTGCTGAGGGACTGTTTACTGTTTAACTGTTATTCCCTTCATTATTTTGATTGTGAAACGTTTTACCAGAACGGTGTGTGTGTGTGTGTGTGTGTGTGTGTGTGTGTGTGTGTGTGTGTGTGTGTGTGTGTGAGTGATTGGAAGTTTTCGACCAGTCCCTTATACTGTATGTGTTGAAGTCAGAGGGAAGTGATCACAACAGTGGAAGTAAATAGAGTTCAAGAATTCAGGAAAGGTTTATTATAATATACAGTCATATGATTTCTGTAATAAACTTCTCTTGTGGGTTCAGATGTGGTTGTGTGTAAAATCTGTTCCTGCTGCTTTAAGTGGAGATGAACCACTAAGTCGTGATTTGAGGAAGAAACACACAGGGTTAGAGATGAGATGTTTTCTGACACGCATGAACACGTCTGTTTATTCCTTTAGATATTGTGCTGCTCGGCCTCCATGGAACTCATAAATGATGTAGGTTGAAGACAGTAGCAACACACACACATACACACACGACTCACACAACTCAGTTCTGAGATTTTTCTGAGATCTTGAATACTGAGGTGTTCTAACTTTTGGGAAGATGTTCCTCTAGATTTTGTGGAGAAATTTGTGGAGATATATTTAGCCACAGCGATGGTAGTACAGTCAGGTACTGATGTAGGTGAGATGTTGTGAGGACACCTGGAGTGCAGTCAGTGTTCATTCATACCAAAAGTGTTCATTAGGGTTTAGAGCTTCATAGCAGAAGATCCTCCACCCAATCTTACGCATGTAAAGCAGATCTTCATGGAGCTGGCTTTGTGCACAGGCACATGGACATTGTCATGCTGGAACAAGTTTGGGTTTCCCAGTTCAAGTCAAGAAAACATTTCCTCTTCCTACATTCAAAGACGTCCAACACAATTGTGTTTCCAAATATTAATTCTTACAATATTTATATTAGTAAACGTGTGATGAGCTGGAAGGCTGAGTGGGAGGTTCATACATATGACAGGAACAGTGTCCATTTCTCCTTCAACATTATTTAGAAAAAATTGTGTAGTGTAATTAAGCAACAGTCCTTCTACAGAAATGAGATGAAATCCACCACAGGATGAGTGTACGTGACTGCAGTGGTATAAAATAGTGAGCATCTGAGAGAGAAGAGTGAGAGACCAGCAGGACCTTCTACAGATACAGATCTCTGCACAAAGATCTCCTGCGATCATCTCACACCTTCTGCTGTTCCTGCAGTTTGTGGTAAGAAACTCGCTTTAACTCTCTCTCTCTCTCTCTCTCTCTCTCTCTCTCTCTCTCTCTCTCTCTCTCTCTCTCTCTCTTTGGTAAGAAAATTACTTAAAAAATAGATGTTAGAACATCTTAAGGTCAGTTTACTTTCACCACTTACATGAACATTGTTCAATTTACTATTGTGATGGAAACAGATGATTGTAGACGGCTTTCTGGCTGTTTCACCACTCTTTCATTTGTTTCTTTCTTCAGGTAAAATGATGATTAACAGATACATAGACAGATGCAGATGATGAATTTTGTATTTGATGGTGTATTTATTAATGTTCCTCAGGAAGAGTTCTGCACTCCACCCTCACGCACTCCTCACACACTCCTCACTCCCTCCTCACACACTCCTCCATTGTGAGTCAGGATGAAGCTCCTCACTCTGGTGCTTCTGTTCTCTGCTTTCTCCTCACTGTCCCTGACGGAGGTTGTAAAGTCTTTTAAACAATCCTGTCCATGGTTTTTCCTCCAAAACCCAAAAATACACACAGACTACATCGTCCCCACTGTCTTCACTGGACATCAGTATAAGATGATTTGTCAGCACTGGAACATTAATTACAGATTTGCCACTGTGTATGACACTGAGAGGAGGATCCCTGTTTACTCGGCCTACACCTTCTCACAGCAAAAACAGTTACAACGTCCTGATGAATGGAAAATTGAACCTCAGGTCAGTCCACGTGTTTCCATGTTTCTTTACTGTTTTATTAACATCTGTAGATTTCAGACTGGAGAACACTGCAGTTCATATCATGAGGTCAAAAGCCAGCACTTGTTGGGTATCTATTGAACTGTCACCATGGTTTATTTCTAATGAAATATCTCTATTTTTATTTCTGTAAAATCTGATTTTTGTGTCTTGAGTGAGTTGTTTGCATTTTATTTACTATTTCATTTGTTCTCCATAACAGCTTGAAGATTTCAAAGAATATAAAAATAAGAAAAACATGATTGACTCCCCGAGGGATGAGGAAACTGTGAATAAAATAAAGAACCAGGCCGTGGATTTAGATTATAAGGACACTAGTTATACTCGAGGTCACGTTTTTCCAATTCAGTATGCTGCTGATCAGGATCAAGCAGATTCCACCTTCACTTTAACCAATATAGCACCACAAACACGAAACAGCAATGAGCAGTGGGCAGAACAAGTGGAGACCCCCATGCTTAAAAATATTACGAGCCTTTGCAGGCTGGACAAAAATCACCTGGCGTATATTGTGACTGGTGTCATTCCAGGGGAGAAATGGATAAACATAACAAGAAACAAGACAGAAATAAAAAATGGAATCAACATTCCCAGTCATTATTGGAGCGCTTTGTGTTGCACTGATATTAATAATGTAAATAATCTGGTATTTAGGGCCTACCTCGCTAAACTCGATAACTTTGAACTCCGAAGACCCGACATTTCCAACCTGAATAAATGACTCACTGAACTGTATGGTAAAGATTTTTCTGTGTTTCCAGGATTAGAAGTTTCAAATACAGATCCTAATTTCTAGAAGGAAATTCTGTTTCTGTATCAAAAAATCTCATGAAAACAGTTTTATTTATTTACTGCTGATTAAAAGACATGCAACAAAAAATGTACCAAAAAAATCCATTCTTTTACTGCACATATTCTGATTTTAATTGCACCTGCTTCCGAACACGTAAAAGCTTTGATTAATCAGTGTAATCAATGTTCTCACTGTTAATTAACCTGCAGTTTAATAAAACTTCTTGCATCAAATAAAACAATGTTTTGTGTTCTCTTTATTTCATCACGCTGCACACTGACACTGTGTGATCACGAGGAGTTTTAATGCTAAATCTCTGTCTCGTTTTCAGCTCCTTTATATCTGAAAATAAAATTAAAGATATTATTTAAAGAGATGCTGAACATGTGTGACACATGAAAGACAGAGAGAGAGAGAGAGAGAGAGAGAGAGAGAGAGAAAGACAGAGAGAGAGAGAAAGGAAGAGAGAGGGAGAGAGAGAGAGAGAGACAGAGACAGAGAGAGAGAGAAAGGAAGAGAGAGGGAGAGAAAGAGAGACAGAGAGAGAGGGAGAGAGAGAAAGAGAGAGAGAGAGAGAAAGGGAGAGAGAGACAGCTCATGACATGACAAGCACTAAAGTCACGACTCTGGACCTGGAACAGTATATTGGCCGCGTTCATGTCATTATGAAGGTCAGGTAGTGACACCAACATGGAGGCAGAGCAGCACAATATATACAGGAATAAACAGACTTGTTCATGAGTGTTAGAAAACATCTCATCTATAAACCTGTGAGTTTAAGGAGCAGGAACAGATTCTATACACAACCACATCTGAAAAGATTCGCAGGATAATTAACAGAATAAAGAGATTTATTTTTACACAAATGCAGAAAACACTCAGGTGACTGTCATATCACTGATTTAACGGTTATTTTAGAATATTAAATGTGACTGAGTGAATAAAATAAATAAAAGGTGGAACTGCACTTCATCACACCTTCTTCAACAACGATAGAATCATAATAAATGAATATCTGCTGTTTGATTTTCTTTTGTGTCTTTTTATATCTTTAGTTTTGCTTACTGTGGAACTGCAACTGTACATAAGACGCTGAAACACATGGTTTGTATGTGAGCTCCTCTCTTTAATGACTGGAAAATGCTTTATATCTGCATGCAGGTTTAAATAAAGGAGCTGAAAACTTAAAAGACATTTAACATTAAAACTCCTCGCGATCGCAAAGTGTTCGTGTGCAGCGTGATGAAATAAAGAGAACACAAAATCGTCTTTTTCGATGCAAGAAGTTTTATTAAAAGATCGGCAGGTTAATTAACAGTGAGAACATTGATTACGCTGATATATAGGTATAACCGTCTAATAATATGTTATCGAACAGAAGCTTGAGGCCAGAGATAGAGGCAGATAAGGTGTTTTAATAACAATTTTGAAGTCAGAGACGGTTCAGCGCGCTACTCACGACAGGACAATCAAGTGCACTGCACTTCAAGTGACCCAACTGTTAAAATCCTGAAATTTGCATATAATACCACGCTCATCGGTCTAATCCAAGATAGCGACGAGTCTGCATAAGAGCAGGAGGTGAAGCAGCTGGTGCTATGGTGCAGTCAGAACAACCTTGAGCTAAACACATTTAAAACTGTGGAGATGATAGTGGACTTTAGGAAACATCCTTCAACACTACTCCCCCTCACAATATCCAGCATCCCTGTGTCATCTGTGGAGAACTTCAAGTTTCTGGGCACTACCATTTCCCAAGACCTGAAATGGGAATCCAACATAAACTCCATTCTGAAAAAGGCCCAGCAGAGGATGTATTTCTACGGCAGTTAAGGAAGTACAGTCTGCCACAGGAGCTGTTGATACAGTTCTACACTGCAGTCATTGAATCAGTCCTGTGCTCATCAATCACCATCTGGTTTGGAGTAGCAACAAAACAGAAACAGACTGCAGAAAACCGTTAAAACAGCAGAAAAAAATCATTGGTGCCCCCCTGCCCACTCTCCAGGACCTGTGACATTCAAGAACCGGAAAACGGGCAGAAAAAAATCATTAATGACCCTTCACACCCTGGACGTCTTTCAGCTCCTCCCTTCTGGCAGCGCTACAGAACTTTGCTCACTAAAACTGCCAGACACATGAACAGTTTCTTTCCCCAAGCAAACAGCCTTAATAACAACTGACCATAATTATATTCCCTGATCATATCTATCTAAGCACCGCACAGAACTCTCAATCGTCACATTATCTGTATATGTTGCACACACTATTGCTGCTATATACTGTACAAAGTTCTATAGTAAAGTCTCTAATCATACCTGGCACACAATACTGTTATTCGCACTACCATGCACTCCCACACTTTATGTACATTACTGATCTGTATCCCTATTTATTACCCACACTGTCTATACTGTCTCACATTGTCTGTATTGTCTTGTATAGTTTTTATTTATGTCTGTACTTTTGAGAGTCACTAACAGCTGGAACCAAATTCTATGAGTGTGTCAACACACTTGGCCAATAAACCTGATTCGAGGTGAGTGCCTACACTTTCAACGGTATGATAAAATACCAAATCGGCACTTACCCAGAACACTGATATCCCAGAGGAGCCCCCAAGAAACTGTAAGGAATTGTTTTGTCACGTGGACAGGATTTGCCCTCTGTCGCGTGGACAGGATTTGCCCTCTGTCGCGTGGACAGGATTTGCCTTCGAATTCAGCCTTTCCTCTCAATCTCTGCTCTCCTACATGCACGGAGAAGTCTCAATGAAACACCCGTGTCAGCCATTCCGAGAGAAGTTTCAAAGCTTTATTGTGTCACACATGAATATATACCACAGATAGAAGGAGACGGGAAGATTACTCCATATCTGGTCATGTTACTTGTTAGGAGAAGCAACAAAACATGAAGAAGTTGTGTAGTGTAATTAAGCAACAGTCCTTTCTTTTACAGAAAGGAGATTAAATCTATCACATGATGAGTGTACGTGACTGCAGTGGTATAAAATAGTGAGCATCTGAGAGAGAAGAGTGAGAGACCAGCAGGTCCTTCTACAGATACAGATCTCTGCACAAAGACCTCCTGCGATCATCTCACACCTTCTGCTGTTCCTGCAGTTTGTGGTGAGAAACTCCCCTAACTCTCTCTCTCTCTCTCTCTCTCTCTCTCTCTCGCTCTCTCTCTCTCTCTCTCTCTCTGGTAAGAAAACTACTTTGAAAAAAGTTTATTTTAGAATATCTTAGTGTCAGTTTACTTTCAGCACTTTTATGAACATTGTTCAATTTACTATTGTGATGGAAAATGATGACCATTTCTTTCTTCAGGTAAAATGATGATTAACAGATACATAGACAGATGCAGATGATGAATTTTGTATTTGATGATATATTTATTAATGTTCTTCAGGAAGAGTTCTGCACGCCACCCTCACACACTCCTCACACACTCCTCCACTGTGAGTCAGGATGAAGCTCCTCACTCTGGTGCTTCTGCTCTCTTCTTTCTCCTCACTGTCCCTGACGGAGGTTGTAAAGTCTTTTAAACAATCCTGTCCATCGTTTTTCCTCCGAAATCCAGAAATACACACAGACATCATCGTCCCCACTGTCTTCACTGGACATCAGTATAAGACGATTTGTCAGCGCCGGGAAAAATAATTACAGATTTGCCACTGTGTATGACACTGAGAGGAGGATCCCTGTTTACTCCGCCTACACCTTCTTACAGCAGGGTCAGATTCAACGTACTGATGAATGGAAAATTGAACCTCAGGTCAGTCCACGTGTTTCCATGTTTCTGCCGGGAAAAACAATTACAGATTTGCCACTGTGTATGACACTGAGAGGAGGATCCCTGTTTACTCCGCCTACACCTTCTTACAGCAGGGTCAGATTCAACGTACTGATGAATGGAAAATTGAACCTCAGGTCAGTCCACGTGTTTCCATGTTTCTTTACTGTTTTATAACATCTGTAGTTTTCAGCCTGGAGACACTGCAGTAAAACATAATGAACACCAGAGATGGAAAAAATGCAGTCGCTCTGGATAAGGTCGTCTGATTTTTTGATATTCAGTTATTTATTTGTATTTTAATAAAAATGGTCAACAGACATACTGCATTAATCACACATTCAGAAAATTAGTGCTGTTAAAATGAATTTGCATTTAGAAAGTCTTAATTAATATATTCATGCAAAAGTCATTTAAAATGTTGTTCCCTAATGAATGTATCCAGACTGAATTTCCACCATATAGAACACAAGCAGAGAAAAGATGATGATGATGATGATCAGGTGATCAGGAATGTAAAAGAAAAAGTAAAAAAAATAAATAGTGAAGTAAAAAACTGATGCCAGAAAAATCTACTTTGTTACTTCCACCTCTGATGAACACTGAGAGTAACCAGTAGATATAAATGTAATGTCATCACAGTTTCCAGTATGAAACAAAATGTTCACACCAAACTCCTGGTCCTGAGATTGGCATACAGATGAACAGACTGGGTTTGGTGACATGTTCTGACATTAGATTTTTTTCACCAGTTCAGTTTATATCATGAGGTCAAAAGCCAGCACTTGTTGGGTATCTATTGAACTGTCACCATGGTTTATTTCTAATGAAATATCTCAATTTTATTTCTGTAAAATCTGATTTTTGTGTCTTGAGTGAGTTGTTTGCATTTTATTTACTATTTAAATTGTTCTCCATAACAGCTTGAGGCTTTCAAGGAATATAAAAATAAGAGAGAGATGATTGACTCCCCGAGGGATGAGGAAACTGTGAATAAAATAAAGAACCAGGCCGTGGATTTAGATTATAAGGACACTGGTTATACTCGAGGTCACATTTCTCCAAATCAGTATGCTGCTGATCAGGATCAAGCAGATTCCACCTTCACTTTAACCAATATAGCACCACAAACACAAAACAGCAATGGACAGTGGGCAGCACAAGTGGAGACCCCCATGCTTGGAGAAATGAGGCGCATTTGCAGGCTGGACAAAAATCACCTGGCGTATATTGTGACTGGTGTCGTTCCAGGGGAGAAATGGATACCCATAACAAGAAACAAGACAGAAATAAAAAATGGAATCAACATTCCCAGTTATTATTGGAGCGCTTTGTGTTGCACTGATATTAATAATGTAAATAATCTGGTATTTAGGGCCTACCTCGCTAAACTCGATAACTTTGAACTCCGAAGACCCGACATTTCCAACCTGAATAAACGACTCACTGAACTGTATGGTAAAGATTTTTCTGTGTTTCCAGGATTACAAGTTTCAAATACAGATCCTAATTTCTAGAATGAAATTCTGTTTCTGTATCAAAAAATCTCATGAAAACAGTTTTATTTATTTACTGCTGATTAAAAGACATGCAACAAAAAATGTACCAAAAAAATCCATTCTTTTACTGCACATATTCTGATTTTAATTGCACCTGCTGTGTGTGTGTGTGTGTGTGTGTGTGTGTGTAATGTGTGCAATCTGAGAGTAGGCTGTGGTGGTTGCTGGAAATTCCCGTGACTGAGATCTGACAGACACCTCACCACCCCAAAACTCTAACTTTGGCAGACCACCATCTTTTGGTCTTCCCTAAGGATGTGGATGAGGATGTTTTGAATGAACTCTGTGAAACTTAAGTCAAGGAGATCATGTGCACACACCCATTATGCTTTCTCAGGGCTGTAACCCTCCCTCACCACCACCAGGTATTCCAGAATGCATCTTCTGCTCTGACCTCAGGATGTACTTGACTAGACAGACTATATCATTGCTCAGTAATATGTCTGTGCAGCAATATCACGAGGCAGTGGAGATGTTATTGGTGGTACTTATAAAGCTAAAGGACAGCTGAATAAACATGGAACGATAGAGCGGTATGTCAGTGACGTGTGAGCTGATATCTCACCTTAAAATTCCTGCTATCAGCCCACACGTGACCTCCTCAGGTCAACTCATTTGTGAATGAATGCACCAGGTTTAATCTCAATAAAAATCCTGTGTACTGAAACCCATCATCTCTGCTGCATTCTTTACTGGACACTGGGTTGGACGACATTGTTTTTCTCCTCATGCTATAAGAGCTGTGAGCCACTAGAGGGCGTGTGTTACAGTGATATTGTCATGAGTAAGGATTTAAACACACAGATATGCATCCTGCCTGAGAACACACACACACACACACACACACACACACACACAATAAAAACAGTGTCAAAAACATTCTCTTGCGGCTCATTCAATCCCAGGACATCCCAGATCTGTTCCAGGTCAAATGACAAGCACTAAAGTCACGACTTTGGACCTGTATATTGGCCGTGTTCATGTCATAATGAAGGTCAGGTAGTGACACCAACATGGAGGCAGAGCAGCACAATATATACAGGAATAAACAGACGTGTTCATGAGTGTTAGAAAACATCTCATCTATAAACCTGTGAGTTTAAGGAGCAGGAACAGATTCTATACACAACCACATCTGAAAAGATCTGCAGGATAATTAACAGAATAAAGAGATTTCTTTTTACACAAATGCAGAAAACACTCAGGTGACTGTCATATCTTTTAGAATAATAAATGTGACTGAGTGAATAAAATAAATAAGGATCCGAAGGATTCGACCATTTCTGTCCATACAGGCTGCCCAGGTGCTTGTTCAGTCTCTTGTCATTTCAAGACTGGACTACTGCAACTCTCTGCTGGCAGGTCTTCCCCTGAACGCTATTCGTCCACTGCAAATGATCCAAAATGCAGCTGCACGACTTGTGTTCAATCAGCCCAAGTTCTCCCACACCACCCCACTGCTGCGCTCCCTTCACTGGCTTCCAGTAGCTGCACGTATCAGATTCAAAACACTGATGCTTGCCTACAAGGCCAAAAATGGACCAGCACCATCTTACCTCAGTGACCTCATCACATCTCGCACTGCACCACGCTGTCTGAGATTCTCCAGCACTGCTCGACTGGTACCACCTTCTCTCAGATTGAGAGGTAAGTACAATTCAAGGCTCTTCTCTGTTCTGGCACCGAGGTGGTGGAATGAACTTCCCCTAGATGTCCGTACAGCAGAGTCCCTGATTATCTTTAAGCGACGACGGAAGACCTACCTCTTCCTGAAATACTTAAATTAGCACTTTCCAAGTTTGTAGAATTCGAGTTATATTTATATTGAGTTTGTATTCTTTCGTACCAGTGTAAGATTTATTCACTACTAGAGATTTAAAGCACTTTTGTACGTCGCTCTGGATAAGGGCGTCTGCTAAATGCCGCAAATGTAAATGTAAATGTAAATAAAAGGTGGAACTGCACTTCATCACACCTCCTTCAACAACGATAGAAATATAATAAATGAATATTTTGGTGTCTTTTTGTATCTTTAGTTTTGCTTACTGTAGAACTGCAACTGTACATAAGACGCTGAAACACATGGTTTGTACGTGAGCTCCTCCAAAGACATTTAGCATTAAAACTCCTTGCGATCGCAAAGTGTCCGTGTGCAGCGTGATGAAATAAAGAGAAAACAAAATCATCTTATTCGATGCAAGAAGTTTTATTAAAAGATCTGCAGGTTAATTGACAGTGAGAACATTGATTACGCTGATATATCTGTAAATCATTAATGTATTAAAGCAGGCGTCATTAAAATTTGAAACATTTCTTGTTGCAAGTCTTTTAATGAACAGTAAATAATTGAAGCTGTTTTTGATTTAGAAACAGTGTTTAAGGTTAGAAAATTAGGTTCTGTATTCTCAACTTATAATCCTGGAAACACAGAAAAATCTTTACCATACAGTTCAGTAAGTCGTTTATTCAGTTTGGAAATGTCGGGTGTTCGGAGATCAAAGTTATCGAGTTTAGCGAGGTAGGCCCTAAATACCAGTTTCTTTATATCTTTTTTATCGGTACAACAGAAAGCGCTCCAATAATAACTGGGAATGTTGATTCCATTTTTTATTTCTTCATTGTTTCTTGTTATGCGTATCCATTTCTCCCCTGGAACGGCACCAGTCACAATATACGCCAGGTGATTTTGGTCAAGCGTGCAGCTGTTTTTTAAATCTTTCATCATGGGGGTCTCCACTTGTGCTGCCCACTGCCCATTGCTGACATCTGTTTGTGGTGCTATATTGGTTAAAGTGAAGGTGGAATCTGCTTGATCCTGATTGGCACCATACTGATTTGGAAAAACGTGACCTCGAGTAAAACCAGTGTCCTTATAATCTAAATCCACGGCCTGCTTCTTTATTTTATTCACAGTTTCCTCATCATTTGGCGACACAATCATTTCTCTCTTATCTTCATATTTTTTGAAATCTTCAAGCTGTTATGGAGGAGAAATGATATGCATTAAATACAAACACTTTCATCAATTCACTCAACACACAAAAATCTGATTTGTACAGAAATGAAACTAGTGATATGACTTTAATCACATTTAAACACTTCTAGTCGCCTCAGAAGATTTGATCTTCCCTGCTACCAAACCCAGTCTGTTTAATGCCATTATTCCCAAACCTGCCAAGTTCCACAGAAAACAGTTCACAGGATGGACAATGCCAACCTCAGGACCAGGAGTTTAGAGTGATCATTTTGTTTCATATTGGAAACGTCTTTCAGCTCCTTTAACTGTGATGACATTACATTTATATTTACTTGTTACTCTCAGTGTTCATTATGTTTTACTGCAGCGTCTCCTACCCATTAGGTCACTTCCTAAAATCTACAGATGTTAATAAAACAGTAAAGAAACATGGAAACACGTGGACTGACCTGAGGTTCAATTTTCCATTCATCAGAACGTTTAATCTGACCCTGCTGTAAGAAGGTGTAGGCGGAGTAAACAGGGATCCTCCTCTCAGTGTCATACACAGTTGCAAATCTGTAATTGTTGTTCCAGCGCTGACAAATCATCTTATACTGACGTCCAGTGAAGACAGTGGGGACGATGTAGTCTGTGTGTATTTTTGGGTTTTGTAGGAAAAACGATGGACAGGATTTTATAAAAGAATTTACAACCTCCGTCAGGGACAGTGAGGAGAAAGCAGAGAGCAGAAGCACCAGAGCGAGGAGCTTCATCCTGACTCACAGTGGAAGAGTGTGTGAGGAGTGTGTGAGGAGTGTGTGAGGGGTGAGTGAGGAGTGTGTGAGGAGTGTGTGAGGTGTGAGCGAAGAGTGTGTAAGGAGTGTGTGATGAGTGTGTGAGGGTTGAGCGAAGAGTGTGAAAGGAGTGTGTGAGGAGTGTGTGAGGAGTGTGTGAGGATAGAGTGCAGAACTCTACCTGAGGACAAGAGGAACATGAACATTAATAAATATTTCAATTCATCATCTGAATCTGTTTATTTATCTGTTCATCTGCAGTCATTGGTTTTATATTTTTATATTCTGATAGTTTTAATGTTTGCAGGTGATCTTTTTCTGTCACAGCAGTAGATTGAACATTGTTCACACATGTAGAGGAGGTCGGCTGACCTTAAAGTATTCTAAAATAAATACATTGTTTTCAGGAAGTAGTTTTCTCACCATAAACTGCAGAAACTTGATGTTGAAGTTCAGTAGAAGATGATCACAGGTGGAGATCTTTGCAGAGTGATTTCTGATCTGTAGAAGGACCTGCTGGTATTTCACTTTCCTGCCTCAGATACTCGTCTTTTTACGTACACTCATCATGTGGTGGATTTGCATTTCATTTCAAGTCACGATTATTGTTTACTTCCGTGATTATTATCTCTCACTCAATAAATATTTACATTGGAGAAGGAAGTTTTCCTGTTCAGCAGAAAAGCAGTCAGATCTCTTCCTCCCCCATTTGACAACACAAGTGTACATTAATGAGTTATTGTAGAATTACATTTTGTTCATGGGCACAATGAGATTCTTTCAGACTCGTAGGCAGAGGTGGCAAAAGTAGACACATCCTTCACTCAGTAGAAGTACAGATACTCATGTTTAAAAAGACTCTGGTAAAAGTTAAAGTTCTCATTATACTTTTTGACTCAAGTTAAAGTAAAGAAGTTTGGGCTCTGACATGTACTTAGATGAAAAGTAGCTTTTACTACTACTTGTTTTAGTGTCACGCTGGTAACAGGACGCCATGTCATTAAAATTAGAGCTGTCAATCGATTTAAATATGTAATCGTGCTGTTCTAAATATACCTTAAATTAATACTTTCCAATTTTTTATACTCTAATCAACATGCGCATGGACAAATATTTATTCTTTATGCAAATGCATGTTTATTATTTGTGAAACCAAACGCAACGTAGAGCATGAAGACAAAATATTCTTGTAAATGCTTTAAAGTAATTATGGTGTTTAAAATTATGTAAATTATCAGGAGACCAAATGGAACCTTTGCTATGTTTCCACACGGACAGTTAATGAGGTGATTCCGGAGAATCTGCACCTCTTATAACTTTCATACGGATTACATAAACATGTTGATGTGTTGATGTTGATTCTTTGTTTTTAAAGTAGACATTTCGAGCTTTCTATACATATATTTATTATGTCTGTGAGGCAAATATTCACTGAGATTCGGTGTGATGAATTTGTGTGTAATAAGAGGACACAGAGATGGCAGAAAGCACCCCCTGTCTGATTTCTTCAATTTACAAAAGCACAGCAATTGTTTTGTTATTATAAGTGTGTACATATTAAAGTAGTTCCTTAACATATTCGAATGATGTGTTGCTCTTAAAAAAAAATAAAAAAAGACAATCATTTATTTTCGTTTCGGTGTAATGAGGAAAAAATGGCACAAAAGAAATGGTGCATTTGTCGCCCTCTGGAGGGTTAAATGTGTGCGACATAGCAGAGTTTGGTGCAGATTTGAGACTTGACGCATCACTAAAACAAATGTTTACTGATTAAAAACTATTTTTCGGTGGAACTTATTTATTTATTTTTTATATCTGAGCAAAAAAAAGACATCGTGAATAAACGTAAGTTGTGCTGAAGGTTTTAATTTCACCATATAGAACACAAGCAGATAGATGATAGTGATGATCAGGTGATCAGGGATGTCTCAGTTCTCATAAAAAATATCATGTTTACATCCCTGACTCCCTCTCTCTCATCCACATTAATGCACAGAGCAGTGTGTGGTAAAATCAAAGAGATCTTGAAAACATAGCAGTGGCAAAATAAATCTACTGTAGATCTTTTTCAGAATTAGTGGATGGGTGAGGCAGGGACCAACCACCGCCTAAGTATGAAGCTTTTTCCACCAAAAGATTGTATGGGGACGGCCCTTTACCCTGCATGCAACACCCAAAGTCTTACTTTCACCCAGGCTTTGGTGGTTACAACCCAAATCCACCAAAACATGGTATGAACTCCCTTAGATATTCACTGGTATATGGTATGGCCGAGCTCAATTAGACCTGGATCTGAAAATGCACAGTTTCCCCGCAGTGCCAGGAGACCAGCTCGGGCTTCCCTTCTGTAACTGTAATGCCAGACACAGTGGGGTTGGAGATGAAGGTAAAGATTAGGCAACCGGTCTCTGAGGGATTGCCCCAATTTCCAAGGAGCAGGGACTGCAGATGTTTGGGAGGAGGCTGGTGATGGAAGGGGAAAGAAGAGGAAAAGAAAGAAAATGGAAGAAGATTTGCCTGCCCCAGGACATGCTGCTGAATGATCCTCAGCCAACTGCAACACGTTCAAGGGAAGAAGAACTATTCAATTCTCACGAGGTTAATGGCATTGTCGGCCTCACACTCTTTTTCCAACATGCACATTTTTAGACTTTATATACCTACTTTAAATCGAGTAAGATTTATATACACTGAACAAAATTATAAACACAAATCTTTTGTTTTTGCCCACATTTTTTATGAGCTGAACTCAAAGATCCGAGACGTTTTCTATGTACACAAAAGACCTGTTTCTCTCAAATATTGTGCACAAATCTGTCTAAATCTGTGTTAGTGAGCTCTTCTCCTTTGCCGAGATCATCCATCCTCCTCAGAGGTGTGGCAGATCAAGATGCTGATTAGACAGAATGATTACTGCACAGGTGGGCTTTAGACTGGACACAATGAAAGACGACTCTAAAATGTGCAGTTTTATCAAACAGCACGATGCCAGAGACGTCGCAGGTTTGAGGGAGCGTGCGATCGGCATGCCGACTGCAGGAACTTCCACCAGAGCCGTTTCCTGTGAATTGAATGTTCGTTTCTCTACAATAAGCCGTCTCCAAATGTGTTTCAGAGAATTTGGCAGTACATCTGACCGGCATCACAACCGCAGACCACTGCACATTTTAGAGTGGCATTTTTTAGTAAAAGTCTTTTAGATCTTTGAGTTCAGCTCGTGAACAATGGGGGCAAAAAATAAAAAGTGTTGCGTTTATTATTTTGTTCAGTATATAAATGTGTAATATGCATATACTATAAGTGAAGTATTGTTTTGTCTAGAATTTCTCTTTCATGCTGAGAGAAAATGCTTACAAAAAACCTCACCATCCTGTGGGTCCTGGTCAGTGAGAGAACCTCTGAATCATCTCTGAATCTGGTCTCGTAACTGATTCATACCGAAACTCAGTTCAGTCTGAGGTTTAGAGGTTCTGAACTGGAAAAATGTTTCAAAAGCCTTTCAAATGTCCATTTTCTCTGTAATGTTGTTACGTATACATTCATGATATAATAATAACAATAATAATGATAAAAAGAAGAAGAAGAAGAAACAGAAGTGTATTCAGTGTCTTTTGCTCTTAAATGTATTAAGAGCAAGGGTAGTGGTTTTACCTGCTCTAACTCTGACTTTTTTGAAATGAGATGAATTCTTGACCACAGGTGTGCGTGACAGCAGCTGAGGATGTGAACAATCAGATCACGACAGTCCTTCTACAGATCAAGAACTCTCTACAAAGATCTCCTCCTGCAACCATCTCACACGTTCTACTGAACTTCAGCATTTAGTTCCAGCAGTTTGGGGTGAGAAATTCTACACTACACTAATCGTAGCTTATAATTAGCATAAATCCGTAATAACAATAACAATGTGTGAAGGTAACTTTTTTTTTTTGAAATACAGGAATATTTCACTTTGAGTTTGGTTTATGGGGATTTTCCCATGCCGTATTGGACACTTTAAATATACAGCATTAATATGTGACTCAGATATAAATTGTTATTTAAAAAAAATTGGGATAGTGCATTATTTAAATTTTTTATATATATATATATATACAATGCATCAAATTTCTGATTTCTCAATAATGAATTTTATTTATAGCAGTATTACAATCATTTTTCTAATCCTAACTCTGGATGATAATTGTATCATAAGAAAATGAAACCAACTTTACTGCAGCATCAGATTGAAGCGGTTTCTTACTAAAAGTGGTTCAATGTTCCATCTCTGTGCAAACTGACCACAAAAACCAGAACGAATGAATATGAAACTTCACCTCAGTAAGAAGCAGCACTTTGCAGTCCAACTTAAAACTTCTTAGAAAATTCATACAATTAATTTCAATTTAGAAAAAAACATTTTAAATCAATGAAAGGCATATGTGATAGTATTATTTGACATTTCCCAAAATAAAAATACCTTTTTTTATTACCTATAATTTACAGGATAAAATTATTCTGGTCTTTTAAAAGTGTTCTGTGATGAATCCAGACAAACCTTTATTGGATCTACCAGATCCTTGATCAGATCACAATCGATCCGTCTTTACCACTGCAGGAAGAAAGTGTTTTCTAGAAACTGGTAGAATGTTTTGGTGTTGCTATCAGTCAATCTCCAACATAAACCTGTTCAATTAGATCATTCAAATGAATTTCTTTGTGCTGTGATTCCTATGTGCCTAAATCCTGACTGATGCATTTCAGAAATGTAATTCCAATGTAGAGAATGAAGTTAGTCTTTATCATTAATGATACCAGGTCACAATAAAACCCCTCCATGACCCAGCTGGTGCTCAAAGTAGAACCTTTGATGTTACACTGAGGTGTTGTGAAATATATTGCTAATAAAAGCTTACAGGTTCCTGGTAACCTCACAATTAATTATTTTTTTTTCTTTACACACTTCACATACCCCACATGCATACCTCTACACAGAACACCATTTATAAACCTCTCACATTCCTGTCACACACTCCCCAGACACTCCTCACACACACACCTAACACACCTCTCTCATACACACACATCACGTACCCCTGTGTGTCAGGATGAAGCTCCTTCCTCTGGTGCTCCTGCTCTCCATCGCCTCACTGACCCTGACGGAGGTTGTGAAAGATTTTGGCAGATCAAAGTGTTCCAAGTTCTTCTTCCGAGATTCGAATAAAAAGAGCATCATTACCCCGACTGCTTTCAAGGGGAATCAGTATAAGCAGATTTGTCAGCACTGGAACAAAGTTTACAGATTCGCAACACTCTATGACACTCAGCGGAGGATCCCCGTCTACTCAGCCTACATATTTACTGTTCAGAAAGAAAAGATGAACCTGTCTCTTCCTGAAAACAACCGAAAAGAAGAGTGGAAAAATGAACCCCAGGTAATGACGCACTGTTAATATTTGTGAAGGAGTTAAGGATGTGTTTTCACTGACTAACAGCTTCTTCCTCTTTTTCTGCTCTCTTCCTTCATAACAGCTGGAAAACATTAAGAACAGTCCAGACATGAAGAAGATCTCTGACGCTGAGATGGACACGTTTTTTCACCAGGCTGTCAACAGAGACTATAAAGAGAGCAGTGAATATACGAAGGTTGCTTATACGCGAGGTCACGTGTTTCCCCGTCAGTATGCTGCTAACGAGGATCAGGCAGATTCTACCTTCACGTTTACTAACGTAGCGCCACAAAGAAACTATAGCAATACCAGATGGGCGGAACAAGTAGAGACACGGATGAAAAGAGAGATAAAGAACAAGTGCCCCCAAACACATACACATCCGGCTTATATACTGACCGGAGTGGTTCCAGGGAGTAAATTTATCTCTATAAGAAGAAATATTAATAATAAACCTACAACAATTGACAAAGGCATTAACATTCCCAGTTATTTCTGGACTGCTTTCTGCTGTGTCACCAACAGCAAAACATTTTCAAAGGCCTACATCTCTCTGCAAAACGATCCAAACAATCAAACTCATGAATTAATTGAGATGAGTGTAAATATACTGAACTCTCATCTCACCAGATTGTATAAACAAGATTTCAGGGTTTTCGGCAGATTTTGTTTGACTTAATTTTCCTCCAATCTCATTTCCTTGAATTCTCGATTTAGACCTGAAACTGCTTCATCCACGTTTTCTTACTGCACTGTTCATTAATACGCATTATTACGCTTTATTTCACTTACAGCGACACTTTTATTGTGCTTTGTGCTTTGGATAACTTCTTAATTGTAAGGAATGTGAGGAATAAAACATAGTGTGTGGTTACAGTAAATGAATCGATGACTGGGTGGATTGATGAAGCGCACTGAGACCAATTCATTTCTTATAAATAAACGTAGCAATGAGTTTTTTTCTTCTTCTTCTTTTCAGTCACAATAAAAGACTGACTCGTCACACTTTTATTGATTTGCTGTTGCATTTACTGTTTGTGAAGTCACTGATGTGGTAGATTTTGAGAGATATCATATCGTTTGCTGTATTTCTTATAACATGAATACATTTTCATTTTTTCATGAATACATTTTCTCCTCATTATTTCACCAAAACTGCACAGTGACCCTTGTGTACACCTGAAGCTTCTCAATTCCTGCACATTTTCAGACTATAAAAAAAGCTGTTATATTAATCTAGTTAAGGATATTTTTCCAATATGCTGTGTTCAAATTGCAGTTTTTACCCTAACAAATCAAAAGTAAAAAAAAAAAAATGTAATTGGACAAAGATTAGAATTTTAGAACAGTGGTTCTGAAAGTGTAGATTGTGGAGAAAAGAATGCATGACAGGTGGAGCGCAATGAACTTCAGGATTGATTTAATTCTTGTGTGTGTGTGTGTGTGTGTGTGTGTGTGTGTGTGTGTGTGTGTGTGGTTTCCTTCGTCCCGTCAGCAGATGCTTTTCTCAATATAACACTTCTCTGGCTCCCCCTACTGGTCAGAGATAGAACCCACATCAGCCCAGATTAAACCTTTTTTGTAAATGTAGATGTTTATAATGTTCTACCACGCAGGTACGACGTTGTGGAGAGATGAGATGGTTTGGTCATGTGCAGAGGAGGGACAATGGGGTATGTTGATAGAAAAATGCTGAGGATGGAGCCAGCAGTAAGGAAAAAGGAAAGACATGCAGGAAGCTGATTGGACAGAGGCAGATGTAAGAAAAAAAAGAAAGAAGATGTTTCCTGCGTTCTTACAGGAGATAGAGGTCACATCTTCAAACACTTAGGTAGTTCCAAAGGTATATGGATATATGAGTGTGAGTGTATGTGTGTGATTTTGGTCTGAAATAGAAGACATTTGTGCAAATCGACCATAAAGAATATTACAATTTGTCCTCTATGTTGCTACTGAAACTGAATAATAAAATTAAATCCAAAATGTTAAAGTGTAACGTGTGAAAGTGGTCTGAATCTTACAAACAAATTAAGATGTATATATTAAATGAATCACAGGACAGGGGGATATGACCACGAGTGAATACTATGTGAAAGTCCCTCTAGCGGTGAAGTATGGAAATGCAATTAAAAGCAAAGGCTTTACAACAAGGAAAAAATGGGGGAGAGGGAAACTCAGTGTGAAGTTGGTTTGGATAAGGATGTCTGATAAATGCTATAAATGTAAATTTAAATTGATTAACAATAATGAGACATGTAATTTGATTGATATTAAGGTGACAGAAGATAAAAATCAGAGGAACATGGACTGTATCTGTGAAAAGTCAGAAATAAATGATACATTCTGAAATAAACTTTAAACTTACAGCCTACAATAAGTGAGTTTTTAACAGTTAATTATGTTGTAGAAATTTGATAAGAGACCAAATAAAAGTTCCAGTAACAATGAGACCAAGAGGAAATGGAAACTCTTTTCACACCTCATTGATATACCATTGTTCCCTTACGTCAGACTGGTGACTTATTTTTGGCTCGTTTTCTCCACAGTCTCTGTCACTTTATCTGTAACCAGACAGAACTCATTCTGCTCAGTTCTGTGGTGACCACACTCACTGACTCTCCTCAACATAACTGTTTAAAAACATTTACCACATGTTCTCCTTATTTTTGGCTGAATTAATCCTTACCTCCAGAGAAGAATCAGAGAGCTTCATGCCCATGCCCAAAGAAACAACTAACATTTCATGGACAGTGGAGTCACAAGACCAGGTCTTACACCAGCTGATGTGATTAAAGCTTTACACAAAGTCAGCTCACAAAAAGCTACTGGACCAGACAACAATTCTGGAGAGTTCTCAGGGGATGTACAGCTGGCAGATGTTCCTACTGCAGATTTGCATATTTGTTATTCCAAAATTATTTTCATATTCCCCAGGCTGAAGAAGTCCTTCATGTCCTGCCTTAATGACCACCGTCCCATCACACTCACATCCATCATCATGAAGTTCTTCAGCAGCTTGTCTTGAGGCCTATCCAGAGCTCTCACTGGACCTACCCCAGTTTGCATATCAGTTGCGTATCATCCTAACCATAAATCCTCCACAAATGATGGGATCTCCACCAAACACCATCTGGTCCTCATCTAACTGGATAATATGCCCTATATTTTGATATTTGTTTATAGACTCATTCTCAGCATTCTGCACCATCATTAATCAGCACATGTTTGGGAAGCTGAGCCTGTTGGGCCTAAAAACCTGCATCTAACTGGATCCTGGACTTTTTGACTGAGAGATCTTTCCTAGATTTGGAAAAGCACCTGCAGCACCACAACACTGAGCACTGTGGCCCTCAGGAAGTCCCCTAAGATCTAACTGCTCAGTTATAAACTGCTAAAATACTTGATGTGTTTTACTGATGTAAACTAGGGAAGGGTGTTTAAGTATAAACACTGGGAGATGTTCAGAACATTCACTGGTGCTTAGTTATGGGAAATAGTTTTCTTTTCACTTCTCGTGCATCAGACCACTTGAAGGAATGAAAGAAACAATCATCACCTAAAATAAATTCCATTCTTACTTATGAATTTCAAATGTGCTGAAGCTGAAATGTCTTTGACCAGCAGTTCACACCTCCAGACCTCAACAAGCACCATGACACCTTTAAACAGCGTCAGAAGGTGTTCAAGGTGTTAATATTTTTTCTCAAAGTGAATCGTGTGGTTTTAACACTTCACTAAACAGAATGATAATAATAACTTTTCAGCACAACTACATTTTCACCTTAAACCTTAGATCAGTTTTTTTTTTTATAAAGAAGATGATCCTTCAGTAGTGTGATGAAGTGATGATAAAGAGAAAAATTTGTGCACTTTTATTAAAACAGATTTTTTAAGAAAGATCTGCATCTTATTGTGCTGTTCAGCGCCTCGCTTCTACTTTCACCTCCCGTTCATCGCATAACATTTAACAACAAAATGCATATGTGCACTTACTAACAGCAGAGATTCACCAGTATACAATACAAACACCTGTAGCAGCTGTAAGGCTGATTTTTCCGCC
Organism: Silurus asotus; assembly: GCA_024362625.1. Classification (NCBI taxonomy): domain Eukaryota; kingdom Metazoa; phylum Chordata; class Actinopteri; order Siluriformes; family Siluridae; genus Silurus; species Silurus asotus. The sequence goes on from MU562415.1 coordinate 7,516,522, forward strand.
ACTTTCGCGAGTTCTTCTGCGGCTGCACAGCGCTGATCGAGATAACTGATGTTAAAATAATTTTTTCCTTGTGCTCGAGATATTAGGGTTCGACATAACCGATGAAAAATGCTTAGACAAAGCGAGAATTTGGCGGAACCTTCACTTCTTCAAACACTGGACAGAAACCTCCCACGTGACAGCAGTGGTATATAAAAGACATGTATCTGAGACCGGAACGTGAGAAACCAACAGATACTTCTACAGATGAAGATCTCCTCCTGCAGTCTTCTCACACCTTCTACTGAACTTCAACATCAAGTTCTAACAGCTTTCGGTGAGAAGCCCCCCTCTCTCTCTCTGTCTCTCTCTTTCAAATTGTCTTTTCTCTTTCTGTTTAATTAGTTCTGTACTGATTATGAATTTGTACATGTTAAAGAAACCCTCTCAGCAGAGATGTGGTCTGATGGTATATTAAGTTTGTAATCTAGTGAACCAGTGTTGATTTATTCATTAATGGAGACTCAAAGCACTTTTGTATGTGACTCTGGATGAGGGCATCTGCTAAATGCTTATAATATAAATATAATTATTGCATAATTTCATCACTATCACAAGACAAATCTCAAATCTTTGATATCATATTACAAAAGTTTTTTATATTCATAAAATATGTGCTTTATGACCTACTCATTCCCAGTCTATATTCCTATATTGTGCTCAGTGTCGCAAGAATACACTCCAGATCCACTACCAGCTGACCAAGATGAAGCTCCTCGCTCTGGTTCTCCTGCTTTCTGCTTTATTTTCACTGACCCACATGGAGCTTGTGGAGCATTTTCACAATTCTAGATGTTCTGAGTTCTTCATCAAAAGCCCAAAACAAAAGCACGTCATCACTCCGACTGTTTTAAAGGGAAATCAGTATAAACGGATTTGTCAACGTTGGGAAAATGAATACAGATTTGCAACTCTCTATGACACAAAGAACAGGATCCCCGTCTACTCGGCATACAAATACAATGGTAAAGACCCCCCTAGCCAAGGAAATGAAGAATGGAAAAATGAGCCTCAGGTGAGTGAAGAATAAAAAATTTCCTCCAGCATTCATACTGTATGTGTTTGTGTTTATAAAACCCCACCTGATAATGACGTGTATCTCATTTACAAACAAGGCAGTGTTTCTGAAGGAGTCAGAATCAGTAGCAGATTAATTCTCTTTATTCAGTTTATTGCTGTTGAAGAACTTCACAATTCAGTATGTGTTCAGTTCACCTGTACCTTCCTTCACCTTCCTGTGCTGCACATGTCAGTGTTTCTTACTCCCATGAAGGACGAATAAAGGATGAGTTTTCACTGACTAACAGCTTCTTTCTCTTCCTCTGTTCTCTTTCTTCATAACAGCTGGAAAGCAGAAGCTACAATGAAGACATGAAGAAGATCACAGACGCTGAGATGGATGAGTATTATAACCAGGCTGTGAACAGAGATTATATTAAATATACTAGAGGTCACGTATTTCCATGTGGGTATGCTGCTGATCAGGATCAGGCAGATTCCACCTTCACATTTACTAATGTAGCACCACAAACAGAACATAGCAATAGTGAATGGGCAAAAAAAGTAGAGGAGAAGATGAAGAATGAGATAATAAACAGGTGCAGGCCAAATCATAATAATCCCACGTATATAGTGACTGGAGTTGTTCCAGGAAATAAATGGATCCCCATAAAAAGAAAAATAAATAATGTTTACAATACCATTAATAAAGGTGTAAACATTCCCAGTTATTACTGGACTGCTTTCTGTTGTGTCCTCGATAATGTAAACATTTCAAAAGCCTACCTTTCTCTCCAAAACCCATCTGATGACAAAACTTATGAACTGACTGAGATGAGTGTTGATAGGCTGAACGTCCAACTCACCAGACTGTATGAACAAGAGTTCAGTGTCTTTAGCAAGTTGTGTTTGACTTAAATAGAATCTGAGCTCATTGTCTCTAATCCTCCTGTTAGAACTAAAACTGCTTCATTACTTCTACATAAATTAAAATCGCTTCACATTTATAATCAGCACTGATTCTTTAATACGCTTCATTTAGTGTGCAGAAACACGTTTATTATGCTTTCAGTATTAAATGCTTCTTTAATGATAAGTAACTTAAAAACAAAGACCAAATCTGAGGTGTGAGGAATGAAACTGTGTGTGTGTGATGCTGTTGTAGGAAATGAATCAGTGAGGTGGTGATGTGATGAAGTGCAGTTACTGATACACACCGATACTGACTTTCTTATAACAACTCATCCAGAAGGGGTTCATCCTTTTTGTCCACTTTTTATCCGTTTTATTCACTTAGTCACATTTAATATTCTGAAATAACCATGAAAGCAGTTATGTGACAGTCGCCTCAGTGTTTTCTGTGTTTGTGTCTAAAAATCTCTTTATTCTGTTAATTATCCTGCAGATCTTTAATAAAACTTCACTGTTTGCTGTGGACGATTTTCTCGCCTGGTTTTTCCATCACACTGCACACTGACACTTTCTGTACAGAAATAAGATGTTTTATGAACATTCAGTAAAATGTTTCTCAGGATGGGGTTTGTGGATTCCTGAAACCTGCTGCAGTCTGGATGTGTGAAATTCAACTTTGAAATTATTAATATTTTCAGTAATTATTTATTTCATGGTTTTCTTCACTCTTCTTTCTGTAATAAACTTCTCTTGTGGGTTCAAATGTGGTTGTGTATAAAATCTGTTTCTGCTCATTTAAGTGGAGATGAAACACTACGTCCAGATTTGAAGAAGAAACTCACAGGTTTATAGATAAGATGTTTTCTAACACTCATGAGCACGTCTGTTTATTCCTGTATATATTGTGCTGCTCTGCCTCCATGTTGGTGTCACTACCTGACCTTCATAATGACATGAACACGGCCAATATACAGTTCCAGGTCCAGAGTTGTGACTTTAGTGCTTGTCCAGTGACCTGAAACAGATCTGAGATGTGCTGGGATTGAATTTCGCTCGATGATCCACTTTGTGTTTGACACTGTTTTTTATCTTAATAGTCTTATCTTAATAGACTTAATAGTCTGAAAATTACGGTGTGTGTGTGTGTGTGTGTGTGTGTGTGTGTGTGTGTGTGTGTGTGTGTGTGTGTTCTCAGGCAGGATGCAAAGGTGTGTTTAAAGCCTTCTTACTAGTGATTTTCTTCTTCTTTCAGCTTCTCCCATTAGGGGTCCCCACAGTGGATCATCCGTCTCCACACCCCCCTGTCCTCTACATCTGCCTCTTTCAACCAAGCTACCTGCATGTCTTCCCTCACCACATCCATAAACCTCCTCCTTGTTCTTCCTCTTTTCCTCCTTCCTGGTGTCTCCATCCTCAGCATCTTCTACTGATATACCCCATGTCCCTCCTCTGCACATGTCCAAACCGTCTCAATCTTACCTCTTTCTGCCAGGGAACTTGAGTGACTGGGATGGGAAGACCCAAATGCAAGGTGCACCAGAAGTAAAGAACCAGGTGATGGGGGGGTTAGCACAGGCAGGAAAATAGATAATTTCCGAATACTTCTTAACACACAGTCACAGCATTCACAGGGTTAATGTTAAACATCCGAGGCTCTCAACATCTTTAGCTTTGATACCTCCTGCTTCACCTCCTGTCTTTAACGCAATGCCACTCTCTCTAAACTATACAACATCTCAGGTCTCACCACAGTCCTATAAACTTTCCCTTTCACTCTCACAGATACTCTTCTATCACAAATCACTCCTGCTATCACTCTTCTCCACCCTCTCCACCCTGCCTGCACTCTTTTCTTCACTTCTCTAACACACTCTCCATTACTTTGCACTGTTGACCCCAGGTACCTGAACTCTTCCACCTTCTCCACCTCTTCTCCCTGCAACCGCACCCCTCCACTGTCCTCCCTCATATTCACACACATGTACTCTGTCTTACTCCTACTGACTTTCATTTCCCTTCTCTCCAGCGTGTACCTCCACCTCTCCAAACTTTTCTCCACTTGCTCACTACTCTCACCACAAATCACAATATCATCCGCAAACGTCATAGTCCAGGGAGACTCCTGTCTGACATCGTCCTTCAATCTGTCCATCACCACTGCAAACAGGAAAGGACTCAGAGCCGATTCTTGATGCAGAAACAACTCCTCCTTGAATCAGTCTGTTGTTCCCTCTGCACAGTTCACTGCTGTTACACTGTCCTCATACATGTCCTGCACCACCCTCACATACTTCTCTGACACAGCAGACTTCCTCATACAATACCACAACTCCTCTCTCCACCCTGTCGTATGCTTTCTCTAAATCCACAAACACACAATGCAACTCCTTCTAGTTACTGCAGGTCTGCACATCTCCTTTATTCTTAAAGATCGGTATCAGCACACTCCTTCTACATTCCTCAGGCATCCTCTCACCGTCCAAAATCCTGTTAAACAATCTTGTTAAAAACTCCACTGCATCTCTCCTAAATATCTCCATGCTTCTAATGGTATGTCATCGTGTCCTACCAACCTTCCACTCTTCATCCTCTTATTCACTGCGCTCTCACTTCCTCCTTGCTAATCCTATCAACTTCCTGCTTCACATTTCCACACAATCCAACCTTCTCTCTCTCTCATTTTCCTTGATCAATCCACCTGTGTGCACCTTCCTCCACTCTTATACATTAACCTACGCTCCTCCTTCTTCTTAAAATACGTATTCACCACTGCCATTTCCATCTTTTGAGCAAAATCTACCACCATCTGCTCTTCCACATTCCTCTCCTTAAGACCATACCTACCATCACCTCCTCATCACCTCTGTTCCCTTCACCTACATGACCATTAAAGTCTGCCCCATTTACCAATCTTTCATTCCTAGGTTCACCTTCTACCACTTCATCTCACTCACTCCAGAATTTTTCCTTCCCCTCCATCTTACAACCCACTTGTTGGCACTGTTAATCACCTCTTCAACTTCCAGCTTCATGTTCATCACCCTATCAGAAACTCTCTTCACCTCCACTACACTCTTACTGTACTCTTCCTTCAGAATCACCATTACTCTTTCCATCCACACCATAATAACAGTTTAAACACCTCCAATGTTCCTGGCCTTACTCTCTTTCCACACAACATCTCTACCTTTCTCCTCTCCATCATATCAGCTCCCTCTCTTCCTTTACCAGTCATAGTACCAACATTTAAAGTACCAACCCGAACCTCCACTCTCCTCCACTTCTCCTTTCTCTGCTGTCTCTGTAGCACAATTTACACCCTAACCCTGTTGTACCCGGTCGTTGGTAACTTGGGCCTCGACCGATCCGCTATGAAATTTTGATTTATTTGGCACATGTTTTGCGCTGGATGTCCTTCATAACACAAACCCCCACATTTATCCGTGCTTGGGACCCACACTAAGAGTGCATTGGCTTGTGCAACCCTACTGACTGGGTTTTATTAAAGAAATAACAATGAACTAATAAGCCATGCATTCATTTTTAAATAAGGGAAACCTTATTTATTTGTCAAGTCATGTCAAGAACCTTTTATTGTCATTTCAACCATATATAGCTGACGCAGATGCTACATAAAACAACATAAAACAACAATCACAGAAACAGAAAAACACAGGGCATAGAACTTGTAGAAAAATCCTTGCCACATAAAGTGCATGTGTGCAACCTGGTGCAACCAGTGCAAAAGACATGTAAACATTTTGTGGTAATGATTAGTGTGAGTGGTACTGAGTCATGGGTGTGCGAAGTGTATGATGCATGTTGAGTCTGGGTCGTACAAATCAGTCACACAGTTGTGTGTGTGTGTGTGTGTGTGTGTGTGTGTGTGTGTGTGTGGGAGAGTTCAGTTTGGGTTACAACACAAGTATATGCTTGATTATATCCATCTTCTTCAATTTATTAATTAAAGTTAGATGTTTGAATATGCAAATGTGCCATTGTAGTACTTTATGATTGATCTGAAAATGCATTTTGTGCCATTTTGACTGATGTATTTTTCATCTTTAATGACGGATGCGTATGTGGTGACATCAAGTGACAATTATTGTTATTGTAGACTTAAGATTATTATTTTTTGTTCCATTTAATTTTAATTAATATTTAATTCATTTTAGTGATTTATTTTTAAGACCGGACCACCCAGCACCCCTTTTATTTTCTTGGGCTCTGAGCCAGGGGTGCTGCAGCACCCTCAGCACCCCTATTTCTTGCAATAATCTGTGCACATCCCTTAAATGAATGGAAAATGCTTTAAATCTGCATGCAGGTCAAAATGAAGGAGCTGAAAACTCAAAAGACATTTGGCATTAAAACTCCTCACTATCACAAAGTGTCACTTAGCAGTGTGATTAAACAAAGAGACCACAAAAATGTCCATGTTTTATTAGATGCTAGAAGTTGTGCAGGTTAATTAACAGGTAGATTAGATTTGATTTATCTGTAAATCTTTCATGTATGAATGCAGGTGTAAAAAAATCAGAAGATGAGCTCTAATATGGATGGTTTTCTTATTACTTAGTGTTTTAATCAGCAATAAAATAATTATTGTTTAAGAAATAGAATTTCAGGTTAGAAATTAGACTCTGTATTCTCAACTTCTAATCTTGAAAACTCAGTAAAATCTTTTTTATACTTTTTTATACAAGTTGTTTCTTCAGGTTTGTCCTGTGTTCACAGCTGAAAGTTTAGTGAGTGTTAGATTTTTATCATGCCCAAACAAAACTTAATTCTTGCGGAGGTTTCCCATGTGATCTACGCTGCCTGTGGTGTCTTTTCTGATCAGGGAAGACTCACACAGCACACAGAATGGATTGTAAAGATCCTATAGACACTGAACAGACAACATAGGAATGTGTTTAGAGAACTAGTGTGAGGCCCATCTTAACTCTAACAGAGAGGTATGCCCTTTACAGTTTCTTTATATTATTTTTATCTGTGCAACAGAAATCACTCCAACAATGACTAGGAATGTTGATTGCATTTTCTATTTCTTCATTGTTTCTTATTATGGATATCTATGTGTTTCCTGGAACGACCCCAGTCACAATGTACACTGGACGCTTTTGGTTCAGCAAATGATCTTCATTTCTTCTAGCATTGGAGTGTTCACTTGTGTTGCCCACTGCAAATTGCTGTCATCTGTTTGTGGTACTATATTGGTTAAAGTGAAAGTATAATCTGCTTTTTGGGGTGATGGACAATGGTGAGAAAAATGAGCTTTGTGCCCATACCCAAAGAAACAACTAACATTTCATGGACAGTGAAAGGCTATGCCTTACACCAGCTGATCTTTACACAGTCAACACATAAAAAGCTACTGGAACAGACAGCATTCCTGGAGAGTTCTCAGGGGATGCACAGTTGGCAGATGTTCCAACTGACATCTTCAACTTCTCTTTCTGCAGATTTGTTGTTCCAAAATGATTTTAGGTCCCAACCATCATCCCCAGGCTGAAAAGTCTTTCGTGTCCTGTCTCGATGACCACTGTCCCATCACACTCACATCCATCATCATGAAGTGTTTCAGCAGCTTGTAATAAGACCCTGCTGTCCTCCTGACTGGATCTACCCCAGTTTGCATATCAGTTGCGTATCATCCTATCTATAATTTCTCTACAGATGATGGGATCTCCACCAAACACCATCTGGCCCTCACCTAACTGAAAATTATGACTTAAATTTGGATATTTGATATATGTTTTTCTCAGCATTCCGCACCATCAATAATCAGCACATATTTGGGAAGCTGGGCCTTTTGGGCCAGAACACCTGAATCTCTACCTGGATCCTAGATTTGAAAAAGCACCTGCAGCACCACAACACTGAGCACTGTGGTCCTCACATCAAGTCTGTGTGTCAGGATCTTCCGGGCACTCTGATTGCCCTTCCAGTTTCACGGCGTGCACTTCCTGTTTCATGGCTCGCACTTCCGGGTCGGCAGCCATTTTGCCATTTTTCCCGCGCCTCCCGGTATTTAAGGACAGCAAAGAGTTTAGCTCCTGGCCAGATTATTTTACCGGCTCCCTTGCCCCTAAGATTATTCTTGCCATCCTGCCTGCTCTGGATCCTGATCCTGTTCCCTGTTTTTCTCTGCCTCCTTAGTTACCTGGTTTGGACTTTGGACTGTTTTTTGGTTTATGTTTTGCTCTGCCCTGTATTTATCTGTTTGCTGGTTCCTGGAATTTTGCACACATTATTAATTATTCATTCTTACTAATGAATTTCAAATGTGCTGAAGTTGAAATGTCTTTGACCAGCAGTTCACACCTCCAGACCTCAACAAGCACCATGTCACCTTTAAACAGCGTCAGAAGGTGTTCAAGGTGTTAATATTTTTTCTCAAAGTGAAACGTGTGGTTTTAACACTTCACTAAACAGAATAATAATAATAACTTCTCAGCACAACTACGTTTTCACCTTAAACAGATCAGTGTTTTTATAAAGTAGATGAACCTTCAGCAGTGTGATGAAGTGATGATGAAGAGACAAAATTGTGCACTTGCACTAAAACAGTGATGTTCTAAGAAAGATCTGCATCTTATCTAACAAGGAAAGCGATCTGTTCTCTGCAGCACTGCTGAATACTAAACTGGCTCTGGCTGGGCCACTCAGAGTTTAGACATTCACAGAGTCGTCTCTAAGCCTCTCCTGTGTTCTCGTGACTGTGTGTTTACAGCTGTTCTCATGTATGAAGGTAAACCTCCAGCCCAGACTGAAACCCTGAGAGCAGTGGAACAGGTTTTTATTGACGATATCTTTGTACTTTGCTCCATCCAGCTTTCCCTCAACCTCGACCAGTCTCCCAGTCCCTGCTGCAGAAGAACACACTCACAGCATGATGATGCCTTCATCATTGTGAATTTCTCATTGGAATAAATAAACTATCAATCTATCCATCTCATCGGCCAGAACGTGCTTGGCCCCGCCACCTGGAGGCTCAATCCACACTTTGTTTGGCCTTTCCTGACCTCCAAGGCGTTCTACCCCATAGCAGTTCGCCTCAAGCCCCCGCTGTGTCCGCCACTAGCACTTCACTTGCCTCGTGCCCCAGGATTATTGTGCCTTTCCTGGATTTTTGCACTGTTTTGGTTTTTGGTTTTGTCTGCCCTGTCTGCCTGTTCCTTGACCCTGGACTGTTTTTGGGTTGTGTTTTTGCCTTTGCCCCATTGCTCAGTCTGATTTACTTTTTATTAAAGCCTGTTTTCTCCATACCTCTGTGTGAATCCTGCATTTGGGTCCTTACTCACCTAGCCCTGCACCTGTGCTTTCCCTGACACTGTGTAAGAGTTTAACTCTCAAGCCATTCAACTGCTCAAAACAAGTGAAGATATTTAAAATGTTCTTTAAAAATTCTGATCTAAAGGTTCTAATTTCAAATCCCAGCACCTCCAGGCAGCCATTGCTTTAACTGCTCAATTATAAACTATTAAAATGCTTGATATGTTTTACTGATGTAAACTAGGGTAGGGTGTACTAATGAATTTCAAATGTGCTAAAGTTGAAATGTCTTTGACCAGCAGTTCACACCTCCAGGCCTCAACAAGCACCATGTCATCTTTAAACGGCGTCAGAAGTCCAAAGGAATTTCTCAAAGTGAAATGTGTGGTTTTAACACTTCACTAAACAGAATAATAATAATAATTTCTCAGCACAACAAAGCTTTCACCTTAAACAGATCAGTGTTTTTATAAAGTAGATGAACCTTCAGCAGTGTGATGAAGTGATGATGAAGAGACAAAATTGTGCACTTGCACTAAAACAGTGATGTTCTAAGAAAGATCTGCATTTCATCGAACAAAGAAAGCGATCTGTTCTCTGCAGCACTGCTGAATACTAAACTGGCTCTGGCTGGGCCAATCAGAGTTTAGACATTCACAGAGTCGTCTCTAAGCCTCTCCTGTGTTCTCTTGACTGTGTGTTTACAGCTGTTCTCATGTAGAAAGGTGAACCCCCAGCCCTGAGAGCAGTGGAACAGTGGAACAGTGGAACAGTGGAGCATCTATCTATCTATCTATCTATCTATCTATCTATCTATCTATCTATCTATCTATCTATCTATCTATCTTCAGAGCTTAGTCTAAGTGACCATCAGGTTCTGAGTCACTTCTCTTACTAGGGCACTTGTTTTGGTGACCAGCTCTTGGAAGAGTCTTGGCTGTGCCACAGTTCTTCTAGCTGAGAATTATGGAGGTCACTGTGCTCTTGGAAATCTTCAGTACAGCAGAAATATTTTTTGATTGCCTTAAAGCAATTCTGTCTCTGATCTCTGCAGGCAGCTCTGTTGAACTCATAGCTTGGTTGTTGATCTGATCTGCTGTCAGCTGTGAGATCTTCTATGGAGAGGTCTATAAACCTCATCATTTCCAATCTATAAACCTTTTCACAGGTGGAGCCTAATCAAAAAGTGTAGAAACATCTCAGCAATGATCAACAGAAATGGGAGGCACTCAAGGTAATTTTCAAGTGTTGTTGCAAAAAGTCTGAAATCTAATGCACATGTGATATTTCAGTTTTTTTCATTTTGAATTGAGTGTGGATTAGTGAGAAAAACAACCATTATTAAACAAGTGTATCACAATATTATATACATAGAGGTTTGAATGCTTTTTTAAGGTACTTTGTGTACACAGTGATGTAAAAAAGTGTTTGCCCTTTTCCTGATTTCTTATTTGTTTGTCATGCTTTAATGTTTAAGATCATTAAACTAATTTAAATATTATTAAAAGATAACACAAGTGAACACAACATGCAGTTTTTAAATTAAGGTTTTTATTATTTAGGGAAAACTAAATCCAAAACTACATGGCTTAGTGTGAAAAAGTGTTAAACCATGTTTTATCACACCTTAGTTTATTTTTTCTGGCCACACCCAGACCTGATTACTGCCACCTGTTCACAATCAAGAAATCTCTTAAATATGACCTGCCTGACAAAGTGAAATAGACCAAAAGATACTCAAAAGATCCTCAAAAGCTAGACATCATGCCAAGATTTTAAGAAATTCAGAAACAAATAAGAAAGTAATTAATTGAGATCTATTAGTCTGGAAAAGTTTTTAAAACCATTTCTAAAGCTTTGGGACTCCAGTGAACCACAGTGAGCGTCATTATTCACAAATGGCAAAAACATGAAACAGTGGAGAACCTTTCCCTTCGACTCATCCAAGAGGTCACAAAAGACCTCACATCCAAATAACTGCAGGCCTCACTTGCCTCAGTTAAGGTCATGACTCCACCATAAGAAAGAGATGGGGGAAAATGGTCTGCAGGGCAGAGAGAAAACTGCTGCTGAGCAAAAAAACAACATAAAGGTTTTGCCAGCAAACATCTTGATGATCCCCAAGACTTTTGGGAAAATACTTTGTGGACTGACGAGTCAAACAAATATTTTAACTCTTTGGAAGGTGTGCCCCATTACGTCTGGCATAAAAGTAACACTGCATTTCTGAAAAAGAACATCATACCAACAGTAAAATATGGTGGTGGTAGTGTGATGGTCTCGGGCTGTTTGCTGCTTCAGGACCTGGAAGACTTGATGTGATAAATGGGACCATGAATTCTGCTGTTTACCAAAAAAGTCCTGAAGGAGAATGTCCAGTCATCTGTTCGTGACCTCAAGCTGAAGTGAACTTGGGTTCTGCAGCAGGACAATGATCCAAAACACACCAGATTTAGTTTTTCCTAAATAATAAAAACCTTCATTTAAAAACTGCATGTTGTGTTCACTAGTGTTCTCATTTTCTAATATTTAAATTAGTTTGATGATCTGAAATATTAAAGTGTGACAAACCTGCAAAAAAAAAATAAAAATCTGAAATGGGCAAAGACTATGTCACACCATTGTATATACAGCAAATTATCTCTTTCTCTCTCTCTCTCTCTCTCTCTCTCTTTCTCTCTCTCTCTCTCTCTCTCTCTCTTTCTCTCTCTTTCTCTCTCTTTCTCTCTCTCTCAATCACTCCCTATCACTCACTTTCTCTCTCTCTCTCTCTCTCTCTCTCTCACTCACTCACTCCCTATCACTCCCTCACTCCCTCTCTCTCTCTCTATCTCTTTTTCTTTCTCTTTCAAAAGATCTATTCAGTTTCTGTTTTGAGATGTGGTCTGATGGTATATTAAGTTTGTAATCTAGTGAACGAGTGTTGATTTATTCATTAATGGAGACTCAAAGCACTTTTGTATGTGACTCTGGATGAGGGCATCTGCTAAATGCCATAAATATAAATATAATTATTGCATAATTTCATCACTATCACAAGACTAATCTTAAATCTTTTATATCATATTACAAAAGTTTTTTATTTTCATAAAATATGTGCTTTATGACCTTCTCATTCCCAGTCTATATTCCGATCTTGTGCTCAGTGTCGCAAGAATAGACTCCAGATCCACTACCAGCTGACCAAGATGAAGATCCTCGCTCTGGTTCTCCTGCTTTCTGCTTTATCTTCACTGACCCACATGGAGGTTGTGGAGCGTTTTCGTAGGTCTAGATGTTCTAAGTTCTTCATCAAAAGCCCAGGACAAAATCACGTCATCACTCCGACTGTTTTAAAGGGGAATCAGTATAAACGGATTTGTCAACGTTGGGAAAATGAATACAGATTTGCAACTCTCTATGACACAAAGAACAGGATCCCCGTCTACTCAGCGTATAAATACATAGGTGAAAGAAAAACTGTCCGAAATAAAGACTGGAAAAATGAGCCTCAGGTGAGTGACAAATTAAGAATTTCACTATTTACTGTATGTGTTTGTGTTTATAAAACCAGAGCTGATAATGAGGTGTAACTCATTTACAAACAATGCAGTGTTTCTAAAGGAGTCAGAATCAGTAGCAGATTAATTCTCTTTATTCAGTTTATTGCTGTTGAAAAACTTCACAATTCAGTGTGTGTTCAGTTCACATGTCAAATTTCTCTTTAAAAGTTAAAACCTGCCTGTGCTGCACATGTCAGTGTTTCTTACTCCCATGAAGGACGAATAAAGGATGAGTTTTCACTGACTAACAGCTTCTTTCTCTTCCTCCATTCTCTTCCTTCATAACAGCTGGAAAGCAGAAGCTACACTGCAGACATGAAGGAGATCACAGATGCTGAGATGGATGAGTATTATAACCAGGCTGTGAACAGAGATTATATTGAATATACTAGAGGTCACGTATTTCCATGTGGGTATGCTGCTGATCAGGATCAGGCAGATTCCACCTTCACCTTTACTAATATAGCACCACAAACAGAACATAGCAATAGTGAATGGGCAAAAAAAGTAGAGGAGAAGATGAAGAATGATATAAAGACCAAGTGCAGGCCAAATGTAGACAAGACTAATGTAGTGACTGGAGTGATTCCAGGGGAAAATTGGATCTCTATCAAAAGAAAAAAGGAAATTGAAAAAAACGGCATTAACATTCCCAAATATTTCTGGACTGCTTATTGTTGCATCAATGGGAAGAATGAACACATTTCAAAGGCCTACCTTTTCCTGATAAATGAACAAAACAATAAAACATTTGAATTAACTGAGATGAGTGTTGATAGGATGAACCATCATCTCAAAAATTTCTATAAGCAAGATTTCACAATTTTTGGGGATTTGTGTTTGACTTAATACACTATAAGCTCCTCCCCTTTAATTCTCCTGTTAGACCTAAAACTGGTTCATCCAAATACTTCTTCATTTCACATTTATAATCAGCACTGATTCTTTAATACGCTTCATTTAGTTTGCAGAAACACGTTTATTATGCTTTCAGTATTAAATGCTTCTTTAATGATAAGTAACTTTAAAACAAAGACCAAATCTGAGGTGTGAGGAATGAAACTGTGTGTGTGTGATGCTGTTGTAGGAAATGAATCAGTGAGGTGGTGATGTGATGAAGTGCAGTTACTGATACACACCGATACTGACTTTCTTATAACAACTCATCCAGAAGGGGTTCATCCTTTTTGTCCACTTTTTATCCGTTTTATTCACTTAGTCACATTTAATATTCGGAAACAACCATGAAAGCAGTTATGTGACAGTCGCCTCAGTGTTTTCTGTGTTTGTGTCTAAAAATCTCTTTATTCTGTTAATTATCCTGCAGATCTTTAATAAAACTTCACTGTTTGCTGTGGACGATTTTCTCGCCTGGTTTTTCCATCACACTGCACACTGACACTTTCTGTACAGAAATAAGATGTTTTATGAAAATAATTCTGATCAGTATGTTGTGTTCTACTGCACTTTATAACCTGAGTAAAAAAATGTTTAAAGCCTCCTCTTGATAATATCACTGAAACACGCCCTCTTGTGGCTGACTGCTTTTACAGCAGGAGAAAGAAAACAGTATAAAAACCCAGTGTTCAGTAAAGATCTGAGCAGAGATGATGGGATTCTGTACACAGGATTCATTAAGTGTAAAAACAAATGAATTGTTCTGAAGAGGTCACGTGTCTGCTGATAGCAGGGATTTTTAGGTGACATTTTACAACAATCAGCTTGATTCCTCCTGCAAGCTGCTGTTCTGATGTTACATTTTATTCTACATATAATGCAGTAGATGTACATTAAGAAAACCTAAATTCAAGACTTAGGATTTTATCTTCAACCAAAGACCAAGAACAGCTTAAACACCACAATCCATGATCAGAGAAAGTAGCTGGACATGGAGACAGACCCAAAAACAAAACAAACCAAAAGATTAACTTTAAGATTTCTCTAAGTTTAGACCCAGAACATACACAGTACCTAGAATATAGCAAGTCTGCCTCACGCCTGCGCAGTGCGTGAATGAAAAACCATCCTTATATACTCAGTTACAGGTGGAGCCGATTGTCACTGATTACAATTTAGACATTGCTCTTTGGCGCCCTCATGTTGCAGAATACAGCCTAGCAATATTTCTGTGGTTGTTATTTTCCCCTTTAACACCAGAGCGAATCTTATAGTCCCTTAGAGTTAATTTACAGTACAGTACAGAACACACACACACACACACACACACACACACACAGACACACACAGACACAC
>MU562415.1:7572128-7587128 GCA_024362625.1 Silurus asotus
ATAATAATAATAATAATAATGAAATAATAATGAGTAATTGTGGTTCATCATTAGTTTATTGTTTATCATCATTTTATTTATATTATAATTATTATTATTAGTAGTAGTAGTATTAGAAATGTCCAGAAGGTGGCGCCAATGCACCACTGTACATTAAGGGTACCGTTCAAATCTGTGATACATTAATAATGATGATAGATAGATAGATAGATAGATAGATAGATAGATAGATAGATAGATAGATAGATAGATAGATAGATAGATAATTATAATACTTTCCAGGGTAAAATTCACATGGATTTATCTCTCATTGGACTTGGCAGGTAAAAAAAAACTGGATCGGATTCGGATTGAGATGTGAATCGGACTGAAAACTCATATCTGATCATGTCTCCTGTAGTGTGTGATGTTTCTCCTGGTTTTTTTGGGGTGTTGCAGGTTGTTCCTCTGTGCTGTATGTAAAGAACACAAGAGTTTCTGGAAAAACACTGAGATCACCGCAGCGTGGGCGCGTCTCAATCCAACACCGAGGGAGACAAAGGAGCTTACTAGGTCATACAGGGCACTCGGTTTGTGACACGCACTGCAGAAATGAGGTCATGTGATTCAGGGCTGGAGAATCAGGCCATAGCTTTCTTTCTTTCTATCTATCTATCTATCTATCTATCTATCTATCTATCTATCTATCTATCTATCTATCTATCTATCTATCTATAGAACAGAATCAGGATCGTTTTATGTCGATAAAATTATTCTCTAATTTGTACGCGTGTGTATTGTGACGGTACCACGTCGATTCGGTGTTCGCTCACTACTTAGGGTTTAAGTGTTGATTTGAGACGCGCCCCTCTCTCGGCGTGTCAGATGAGAGAGAGAGAGAGAGAGAGGGAGAGAGGGAGGAGCGCGTGCAGAGAAGAGCAGAGTAGAGCAGGAGCGCTCTTTACTGGTTAGGAGATGTTCTCCTGAGTGTAGTCAGGATCTCCAGCTGGATGGAGGAGATATTTAGTGAAGGATTTCTTTCTCAGTCTGGCGCAGAGCCCGGAAGTCGTGCTGCGGGATACTGCACTTCATCCGGCAGTAAACAATAACAATAATAATAATAATAATAATAATATTTGGGATCATCACCCACACGGAGCGGAATCTTGAATCCGGTTTAAATCTCTGAAAGCGGTGAGTGTGATTATATTTCCTGAAGCCGGATATCTAACCCGGTTTAACATGTTATGCTAGGTGCTAGCCTTGTGCCGCTGACTAGCCGCTCTAACCCGGGCTCAGAGAGCGGATTAGCTACAGTGCTAACGGTGTTCAGTGAGCCGGGCTTTAACACACACACACACACACACACACACACACACACACACACTGGTTCTTTATTATTAACTAACCAGGGTTAACTTTAACTAACCCACATTACCGGCTCTGTGCGCGCGCTGTTATGAGTGAATTTACGGATCAGGAAAATATTTGTCTTTCTATCATACACTCTCTCTCTCTCTCTCTCTCTCTCTCTCTCTCTCTCTCTCTCTCTCTCTCTGTCTGTCTCCCTCTGTCTCTCTTCATCTCTTTATGTCTGTCTCCATATTGCTCTATTTCCCTTTTTAATCTGTCTCTCTATGATTCTTGATACTATGGTACTTTCTCTATCGGCTTGTCTCTCTGTCTTCCTGTCTCTCTGTCTTTTCTCCATATGTCTCTCTCCCTATATCCCTGTCTTTCTCAGTCTGTCTCTATCTTTCTCTCTGTGTCTCTGTCTGCCTGTTTCTGTTGTTTCTATCCATGTCTCTTTTCGTCTCCCTATGTCGCTGCCTCCCTGTCCCTCGTTTTCTTGTTTTTCCTCTGTCACTATGTGGTTTGGTGGTCGCAGGTTTGTCTCAAAGTGATGTTTGGATTACAGCAGTGAAGAGAACATTCTGGATCCTGACGTGAACAACTGGAGGAAATCTACTGTCATCTGATGATTCAGAATGAATGTAAATCTGATTAAAATAAAGACACGTTAGTCTGCATTGGATTTCACGCAGCTTCTGATTTGTTCGTGACCAGATGGAGCATTAAAACACACACACACACACACACACACACACACACACACACACACACACACACACACACACACACGCACATATAACCTTAAATTTCACTCCCTACTATTTAATAGAATTCAGTATCATTAGCATAGAAATACACACTTCCCCCTGCCACTGCATAGAGCCACGTCCTATCCGTTACTATAACAACGACCCAAACAGAGGAGGCCTGTGAGGCTCCGCCCCTCTCAATAGACACACAATATAAACATCACCCACATCTGACTTTCACAATAGAAGTAATTGTCGACACCCAGATGTATTTACTGCTTCTCTCACGTAGACGTACTCGATCTCAACCAGACCATAATACACACCTGGATACCGTACCTCAGGTGAACGTTTAACGTAAAAGGTAGATGTTGGTCGGTTTGTTTTGTCGGAACTGCGCTTTAAAAACGATGAGATCGGAAATGTTTTATTACCAGACATAATTAGTATGCAGGATCATCACAACGTGTTTGTTGTTGTTTTACTTCCTTGAAGTAAACAAAATGCCTCTCTTTCTCTCTCATGTTTACTACATTCTCTCCATCCCTTTTTCTTCATCCATCACCCTCTCCTGCAGTCCTTTCCGTCTGTATTATTTATCTCTGTTTGTGTGTCTGATTTGTTGGTGTTAAGGTTGTGTTTAAATCATTTCAGTCTGATGGTAGGAGCGAGAGAGAGTGTGTGTGTGTGTGTGTGTGTTTATTGGAGCATTGAGAGGAACCGGAGTTCCTGGAATGTTCTTCCTGACTCCACATGGACAGCATAACACCCTGTTTTTTTCCCTCCTTGTATACAGGCATGTGTGTGTGTGTGTGTGTGTGTGTGTGTGTGTGTGTGTGTGTGTGTGTGTGTGTGTGTGTGTGTGTGTGTATTGTGATGTCATCCGTTACGATTCTCAGCATTGTGTGTTGCAGTGTGAAGTTTTCTTGATGTTTTGAAGTTTAGAGCCGTCAGTGTAGGAGTTTACACTCTGGTTTCTCTGGAAATTTCATCCAAATATATACTCTGTGTGTGTGTGTGTGTGTGTGTGTGTGTGTAGAGAGAGAGAGAGAGAGAGAGAGAGAGAGAGAGAGAGAGAGCATGGGTAAGAGACAAAGTGGAGGGAGGGAGAGAAAGAATGTGATGGACACAGTGTATGAGAGAGAGAGAGAGAGGATAAGATGGACAGAGCGGGAGGAAGAAAGAGGGAGAGACAGGGTGAGAGTCAGACAGGCGGAAAGAGAGAGAGATAGAACGCAGGCTGGTGTGTAAGTGAGTGGTTTGTAATGAATGAGTGTATCAGCTGCACTCCTTCATTCATCTCTCTTTTTTTTAAACTGTGTATTGATCGTGAAGGAGAGGTGTATTTATCAATGAGACACTCTCTCTCTCTCCCTCTCCCTCTCCCTCTCTCTCGGGCGATGTGCCAGAACTCGGGGCGGTGAACCTGTGAGGGATGTTAATGGAGTGTAAAATCTCCCAGCGCTGCTCTTTACTCTCTTCTCCACACTCCTGCTTTTCATTCCTTTCTTCTTTCCGTCTCTGTTTATTAGTCAGAAGGTGTGTGAGGATCTGAGGATCAGGAGATCAGGACTGAGCAGGACACAAGAACTAACACACTCCTACACTCTAACGCTGTTTCATTCCTCTTTCACCTCTCACTCGAATTTCCAGCTCTTTCTTTCATTATTCTCTCTCTCTCTCTCTCTCTCTCTCTCTCTCTTTCTCTCTCTCTCTCTCTCTCTCTCCTATCGTTTTTCAAACCATTGTTTTCTTCTTTTCTCTCTTTGTCATTTGCACTTTCTTTCTCTTTCTTTTTTCCTCTTCATTCTCTCACCATCGATTTCTTGCTCTCTTTCTCCTCCTCTCTCTCTCTCTCTCTCTCTCTCTCTCTCTCTCTCTCTCTCCCTCTCTCTCTCCTCTTTAACACTCTGTGTTGCATGTGATTTCTCGCTCAGTTTTTCCTCTTTACCTCCTTTGCTCTGAGTATTATTCTGTCTCTCCATCTCTTTCTCCTGCTCTCTTTTTCTATTTCGTGATCGTATTTCTTTCTCTTATTCTCTTTCTTTTTTTTTCCCTTGCCCGTTTGCCCATACCTTCATTCGTTCTTCTTTTGTCAGACACCACAGCTCGTCACGTTTAAGAGAACACGTGAGGTGCGACTGCTCCACCCTGAACACTTGTAACCCTTTCACTGCTGACACTGGAGACTCCTTCCTTCACGTCAAAGTTACATCAATCAAAGTCACAATAAAACCCCAGATTACACGTGTGTTCAGCGCGATACGATACGCCGCAGTGTTTATGTTCGTCTCGGGGTCTATCGTACGTGTACCCTGTGAGCGAGCGGTTACTATGGCGACGATAGCTTCATTTCCCTTTCTCCCATGTGTTTTTTTTTTCTCCCCAGGTTGGTGTGATATCTGATTCACGATGGTACAGCAGTATCAATCCCCCGTGCGTGTCTACAAGCACCCCTTCGAGCTGGTCATGACTGTGAGTACTGCACCCACGCTAACATCGCTAACGGGTAGCGCGTGTGTGTGTGCCCTGTGAGCTAACGGTTACTATGGCGACGATAGCTTCATTTCCCTTTCTCCCATGTGTTTTTTTTTTTCTCCCCAGGTTGGTGTGATATCTGATTCACGATGGTACAGCAGTATCAATCCCCCGTGCGTGTCTACAAGCACCCCTTCGAGCTGGTCATGACTGTGAGTACTGCACCCACGCTAACATCGCTAACGGGTAGCGCGTGTGTGTGTGTGACTGAGTGTACGAGTCTGCGTGTTTGACTGTGCGTGTGTATGTGTGTTTGTGTGACTGACTGTACGAGTCTGTAAGTGTGTGTGTGTGTGTGTGTGTGTGTGAGAGAGAGACTGAGTGTACGAGTCTGTAAGTGTGTTTGACTGTGTGTGTGTGTGTGTGTGTGTGTGTGTGTGTGTGTGTGTGAGAGACTGCAGTATCAGCAGAGTGGTAGGAGGTTAATGGAGTGTTGTGGTGCAGTAGATGGACGTCTCCTGTTTCCTGTTTTCTGTGATAGTGATATATTTACATTCTCACATCTCAAATCTGCTCGCTCTCTTTCTCTCTCTCTCTCTCTCTCTCTCTCTTTCTCTCTCTCTCTCTAAACACGGCCCTTTCCCTCTCTTTTCCCTGCATTGTGTAGTTATTATTGTTTGTTGTGCGTGCTTTGTGTTTTATTGCCGCATTCCTGTACACATTCCCTCGAACGATATAAAGGCGTAAAACTCCGGCGCTGCTCACGACGGCGTTCCGCTCGCGTACGGAATGTTCCAGAACATCCAGCGTGTTTCAGCTCGTCCTGTTTCTAACAGCACGTTTGTTTTGCCCCTTATCTCCCCCCTGATCCTCCAGAAATGATCACTATACAGGCCACTTTCAGATCAGATGTATTTAATTAATGATTTAATGATTTAATTAATGTATTTATTATTGTACTTTTTTCCCCCTGTTTAAAAAAAAACATTTAAACTTTTCAGCATAAAAACAAATTTGTGTTTTTATTATTTTTATTTTTTGTGTTGTTTTCTGTTTATTGTTTCTGTAGATGATGATTATTATGATTATTATTATGATTATTATTATTATTGTTATTATTATTTTGTAAAGCACAATACATCATGTTTTATCCGTTTATTATTACTTCCCTCTGAAACTGGAGACTCCTTCCCCAAACCGTTACAGAAGCGTTACTTAGTTTTGGGAGAAATTCACAGTAATACTGATCATATTTATTATTTACAGTGTGAGTTTATATAATGCAACAACATATTAGTATTTAAATATATTTATAATTAGATATAAATAATCCTCCTGAATCCAATGGTAATGGATAATAATCCTTGTGTTTGGGTGAAATAAGTATTAATTAATTAATTAATTAATATTCATATTTACTAGATATTATTGGTTCTAGAGGCTGTCTTACTTTTCTTCCGAAAAAGTATATTTTGGTGGTAACCAAAGCGTTCCCCTGAACACTGGCGTTCCTCTGAACGTTGGCGTTCCTCTGAACACTGACGTTTCTCTGAACATACGCGTCTCTCAGGCGTGTGAGAGTTTAATTCCCGTATCAGGAGTCGTGCCAGCTGGCAGCTTGTCAGGAGTTTCGGAGAACTGCTTTTCTTTTTTTCTCTCCTTCACTGCAGCATTCTTTAACTAACTTTTTCCCCCTGTTTAAAAAAAAACATTTAAACTTTTCAGCATAAAAACAAATTTGTGTTTTTATTATTTTTATTTTTTGTGTTGTTTTCTGTTTATTGTTTCTGTAGATGATGATTATTATGATTATTATTATGATTATTATTATTATTGTTATTATTATTTTGTAAAGCACAATACATCATGTTTTATCCGTTTATTATTACTTCCCTCTGAAACTGGAGACTCCTTCCCCAAACCGTTACAGAAGCGTTACTTAGTTTTGGGAGAAATTCACAGTAATACTGATCATATTTATTATTTACAGTGTGAGTTTATATAATAATATAATACAACAACATATTAGTATTTAAATATATTTATAATTAGATATAAATAATCCTCCTGAATCCAATGGTAATGGATAATAATCCTTGTGTTTGGGTGAAATAAGTATTAATTAATTAATTAATTAATATTCATATTTACTAGATATTATTGGTTCTAGAGGCTGTCTTACTTTTCTTCCGAAAAAGTATATTTTGGTGGTAACCGAAGCGTTCCCCTGAACACTGGCGTTCCTCTGAACGTTGGCGTTCCTCTGAACACTGACGTTCCTCTGAACATTCGCGTCTCTCAGGCGTGTGAGAGTTTAATTCCCGTATCAGGAGTCGTGCCAGCTGGCAGCTTGTCAGGAGTTTCGGAGAACTGCTTTTCTTTTTTTCTCTCCTTCACTGCAGCATTCTTTAACTAACGCACACGCGCACACACACACACACACACACACACACACACAACACTTGCCTTCCTGTACACTTGTGTTCTCAGGAACAGGGAAGTGCCCCACTTGGGCCTCACTGCTCTCCTCAGTGTGATTTACATAGATATCGTTTTTATTCTTCACTTTGAAGCTCAAACGTTCAGAAAACTCATTGTGAATGGATTGGAAAAAAAAACCCACTGTAGCTAATACGCTTTATTTTAGGGGTCTGAACACCAAACAAGCACAAACACTGTACTGAAATAAGTGTTGTACAGACTTCAGTCCTTCCACTGTTCTTCCATTTTGGGTTTTTCGTCCAGCACTTTTTTTTTTTAAAAATAAAATCACAGAACGCTGGTGGATTTCTTATCGATCATTCATTCTTTCTGTCCGTCTTCATCTAATCGTCAAATTAAACATAATAGAAATGTCTTGTGAATGAATTATGCCTCGATATGGTGACGTCTGACAGGTTCCCGAGGCGCGACCTTCAGTACGGTTTTCCATCTACGTAGATTTGTTCACCAACATCCACAACGTCCTCGAGGTCCTGCACGTGATCTCCCTCTTAACCCTTCGAGACTTTTTAGCGTCACGTTAAACTTTTTTGGTTGACGTAACAGAAATTCCGACTGGAAACTTTTTCCCATGCATTAATGGCATGTTGTGTAAACGCTCAGGTGGAACATTCCACTGTTTCCCGAAACACCTGAGTTTAACATGCAAACAGGAATTCTTTTCCACAGAATCGCACAAGATATTATACAAAGTACTCGAGTTATTTATTTTGTTCTCATCCTTGCTGAGGTCGTGACCCCTCTGAGAGGGTGTTTGTTTCATGTTTTCTCTGGAGGACACGGATGAGCAGCCATGTGAGATCATTTGTGCTGCAAGTGCAGAGCTTCTACTGCGCAGTAACACTAACGGGATAAACAGCGACAGGGAGTGAGAGCGAGTGAGTTCTGCTCCCCGGGGCAGCGACGGGAGATTTCAGCTCCCTGCTGTGGTTGTTATATCGTGTGTGTGTGTGTGTGTGTGTGTGTGTGTGTGTGAGTGGTGTTGTGTAGATACATTAATGAGCAGGTCGTATGGTTTTGTTCCAGCAAAGTTTTCCGTGTTCCTTATTTGGTCATATTTCAAAACAAACAACGATATTTATTTATTCCTCTCGTAACCATGACAGCTTTTCATTCGTTAAAGAAAAAAAGACACTTCGTTTACAGTTACATTTCATTCAGAATTAAATGACGACTTGTGTTGTCCTCTTTCTTTTTATCCATTTATGGCTACTTTTAAATACAAAGAGACGTCTCACGTAAAACTCTTCTGTCCTCACGTTCCTTTTACGAGCTACAGATTTAACTCTGACACTGGAGACTCCTTCCATCAATGGTGCAAATCGAATAAAACACAAATTCTACAAATATATATAGGGGTTGCCATGGTAACAGTACGCCTCTGACATCGTAGATTATTTCTCTATTACAGCACAATGAGGTTTCATTTAGTAAAAAACAGAAATACGACTATATAAGGAATACGTAGGACTGGAATGGAACCATACAAGTTGCTCGTTAGTGTAACCCTAGGCTTTTCGAACGACCTGTTGCTATAGAAACCAGTAGTAATTACATATCAACACTGGTGTTTATTCCTAGCTAGCAAGATTTATTTTTTTGTGCTTTAGTTAATCATTACTTGTTCGACGTATTGATCCATGCGTTCAATCTACAAAATCTGCGTTTTCACTCTGACTCTGCTTTTCTCATTTGGACCTGGAGTTTATTCCCTGGAGCTCAGAGAGGGGGTCTTTCATGTGGTGTCTTCTGCAGTGCTGAACATCTGGAAAAACAAATGCATTCAAAAATCATCCCCAAAATCAGTAGAAAAAAAACAGAGCTGTGGCTTTGAATATAAAAAAAGTCAGATTGTTTACAGACTGAAAGGAGGAAGGAAGTGGATGTGAAAACAGATGCACTGTTTCATCAGGGAGGAAGCGACAAACCTGCGGTGGTGCTGGTGGTGGTGTTGTTCTTGTACACTATCAGTGTTAGTTACCACCATCCCGTATTATTACACAACACGCTATTACAGGAGATCATCCCAGACGACACGTGCTGCTAAAACTCCCGAGAGCCGGGATTAGTCCGAGGCAGAGGGATTAAAGTTTAAAAGATGAGATCAGATCGGATCAGAACATCAGCTCGGAGCTTCACGCACAGGAAGGTGACAGAGAAGTGAGGAGAAGAAAGGTTACTATAATACAGTAAACAAATCCTCTCGCTGGACTGGGAACAGCTCGGGCGTGTGATCAGAGAAAATAAAATCCGCCTGGAGAGATGAGTGCGTGTGAAAGCGAGAGGAAAGAATTCGCTCTGTTGAGGCCCTGAAGCGGAATCACTTGACCAAACTTGTGCATTTAATGAGTTAGCGGTTTTTTTTTTTAAATTAATTATTATTTTTTAATAACAGTTGATAAATGCCCAAAGCTGTCCATGGCCCACTATACCAGGTGGTATCAAAAAGAAAAAGACTGCTGTTTTAACACGCCAGTAAATGGCAGCATGAGGCTGCACGCACAGTCACGGGGAGCACCGACCTTCATAAGTCAGTGTGCCAAAAGACATCATCCTGTGTACATCACCGAGCTCCTCCTCATGCATGAGTTTCTCACAAGGAAGCAACACGATCTCGCTTACGCACCCTCCCTACTCCCCAAATTTGACACCGTTGTGGAGATCCGTTGCGAATAGCAGAAGATTCGACACGTTCCGAAAAGAAGACTTGCAGTTCACGTTCTAGTGGTGGTGCAAGGGGACTGTTTTGAAGGTTCTGGTGTGTTAACGTAGATAAATAAAGCACTTTCTTATGTAAAAAAAAAAAAAAAAAAAAAAAAAAAAAAAAAAAAAAAAAGAGCTCGTCTTAAATCCTTTTGATACCAACTCATCTATTCCCAATGTAGAGGAATAAGACTTTGTGCACCTTCAGTGCTGGACCTTTTAATTTCTATTGAATTACTTTAACTCTGCAGTATATGTGGGGTTTTTTTTGTTTTGTTTTTTTCTTGTTTTTTGCAAGATATCAGGCTGCTGCTGTGTCTTGGCCTCTATGGAATGTTCTAGAAGTCTGGTGAAGCTTCTCTCTCTCTCTCTCTCTCTCTCTCTTTCTCTTTCTCTCTCTCACACTCTGCAGCTGGTAGTGGGGGGTGAAGTATACGCAGTGCAGTAATGTACAGCAGATCTTTATTTTTTTGTGGGTTTTTTTTTCTATCTCTATGCGAGAGTGAAAGTGAGAGAACACCACAACTAACCATCTCCTTCGATTTCTTTCTCTCTCTAAAACCAATAGCGTGACCTTGAGCATCGTTGCTCAGCAGTCTTTCACGATCAACCTCGATCACCACATGTGCAACTCACGTGGCGTCGAGTACACAGAGTTCTGTGCACGTGTGACACAATACACACACACACACACACCTTTAAAGCGTCATAAGGAAAAGAACATTCATCATTCATTTTGCTCGTATTTGTTCTTGCTAATTGGATCCGGTTCACATGTTTGACGGGGAGGTTCTGAAAGAATTTAAGGCCTGAATTGAAGTTGCAGTGCGCAAAACTGCGTCTCTGCTAGTGTCGCAAAATTCCAGTTGTTTTCAAGGCCGGAAACTTTCCATACGAATAAACTGGGAATTTACAAAATTGCTGGTGAGCCTGTAATATAAAACATAACAAATGTAGTAAAAAGAATCTTGAAGGATAATTTTGGTTAAAACAACCAGATTTTTTGGAATTTTTGTTGAATTTCTTTCTGGAATCCCACACACACACACACAGCAAACGTACTGCAGGGTTACTGAGGCCACGCCCACTACATGCATAACATTTCTACAATCCTGCACACACAATAATGTCAAACGTTTACATTTGTTTAAAACTCCCTCGTGCTGAGTGTAAATTACTGCACAACATCATTACACTGATTAAATCTGTCATTTTTTTAATCTGTTCGTTTGCAGGCGTCAGTTTACGATCAAACAAAATGTTTATATTTTATGTTTGTGTACGAGACAGTTTATATCAATCGCCCCAAATTTTACATTTATTCCAATCACTTCTTATAAATTCTTGGTAAGACTCTAACTTGGAATATTAAAAAATAAAAAATTCCCCAGATACATTTCCAATTGAAAGTTTCCGGAATTCTTGTTCTGGTCTGTCTTTCCGACTTCACCCCCCACCCCTATAGTTTCCTTTTTCTTTCTCAGACCCTACCAAGAATAGAGAGACGTGTTTATTCGCACTTTAGTCACCACACGCCGTCTCTAAAGCCTCTAAAGTTTCTTTCTTTCTGCTGCATCACGAGTAACTGCTGTATCAGACACTTTTTTTTTTTCTCTCCTTCCTTCCATCAAAGCAAAGCTCTCATTATCGCTGAACACTGCGGCTAAATAAGAACTAAACACCCCCTGACGTCAGAGAGAGAGAGAGTGTGTGTGTGTGTGTGTGTGTGTATGTGTGTGTGTGTGTGTGTGTGTGTGACATACCCTAAATAACAAGTTTACACAGCACCCATTAGAGACAGAGTCTAACGTTTCATAGCGTTGATTAGACGCTCACGAGCAGGTCTGACACGTGATAACCTCCAATTAAAACCTGATAGCTGGAATTACGCCGCCGTTCAGCGCTCGGCTCGGCACCAACCCGCAATCCGTCTCCAAACACGGCGTCCGAGCTCGAGACGAACGTTAAAGTCCCCAGTTAGCGTGACGCATCAAACCCGAGCCGACATCGTTATTTTAGTGCACGTGGTCAAAAACATGCTACACGACATCACTTCCTGTCGACCCAGGAAGTGTGTGTTTTCATCAGAGCGATTCAATGGGGATGTTGGGTTTTTTAAACAAATCACGCTGTTCGTGGTCCGACTTTTCTTATTCCACGTTTACCGTTTGAAAGAAAAACTTCCCGACCATAAAACATGGCCCCCTGCTTTCTCCCCTACATTTTAACAGTTGTAGTTTACACTGAACTTAGCATGAAGGTGATCTTGACTAGCGTTTAGAACGTTTCCCAGAGGTGTACGGTATCAGCACGCCGAGACCAGAGGCCCGGAGAGGAACATGTAGGATAAATTTACACACGCCTGCGGATCGGATTTCCGATCTCCCCGACTCTGTCGCTCAGAGCCAGCTCTCTCCTCGACCTACTTTCTGATCGCATTATAGCACGAGAGCTTAGAATAGCCTCGAACTCTCGCTCTCTGAAATAGCTCAAGTGCTGTCAGCTTATGACCTTCGTGTGTGTGTGTGTGTGTGTGTGTGTAAACAATGAGTGAGTACACAATGAATAATGTTGTCATATAAATGTAGGTATGTACGATTTTCTCTTTTTATTTTAGACTTGGTTTGTTTGTGAGACTTACTGCACACTAGTCGTAACCATAGCGACGCTCTTTCTGCAGTCCTCGCGACTTCAATATTGGCTAGCTAACTAGATTACATTTACGGTTGTCAGTAGTGCAGGAGGCTCCGCCCCCTCCCTCTGAATACCATGAAAGTTTATCAACACCATCAAAAACATTTATTTTCATTTCTGCTCATTTGGTTTTTTTTTTTCGTACATTCGACATAGACATTTTTTTGTATAATTTAAATTGGGAAACAATCAATATTTAAATAGTTTTATAAAACCATCAAATTAGAATACATTTTATTTATTTTTCTTTTATTTTTAATTGTATTAACTCGTTTTCATGTTGTTCTCCAAATCATTTTTTTTTTTTCGTTTTGTGTTTACAATTACAAACTGTGTGTGTGTGTGTGTGTGTGTGTGTGTGTGTGTGTGTGTGTGTGTGTGTGTGTGTGTGTGTGTGTAAATCCTACACAATTCCTTCTGTCCATCTGAGCATAATGAATGAGTTGAGCTTGAAGCAAGGGCTTGTTTTACTTTTTTTTTCCCCCCGCTGTCGAACAGGAACACAAGCGCGCACACACACACACACACACACACACACACACACACACACAAAGACAGTTCTGTATCAAACTGCACAGCAAAATCCAAACAATTGGTGCCTGTAATACGAGATTCTCCGAAACACCTCTGCAGTGCCCTCTCTCACACTGTGTGTGTGTGTGTGTGTGTGTGTGTGTGTGTGTGTGTGTGTTCAGCGTGAAGTTTATAAGCCGCAGCAGGAAAACGCCGCCGGCTGTGTCTTATTTCACCAAGTGTCTCTTAGAGTACAGCGTGAGGCAGTGATGGAGAAAGACTGAGCAATGGGAAGAGAAAGACACTGAGAAGAAGCGAAGGAGCGATCAACAGACACGCAGAGAAAGAGAGAGACAGATAGGGATAGAGAAAGCTAGAAACTGAGACAACGAGATGATTGATGGAGAGAGGGATGGATAGAGCGAGAGGTCCAAAGAGACACGTGGAGTGAGAGAGACTGATAAGTTGAAATAACCAGACTGAGCAAAGAGAGAGTGACGCAGATAGAGTAAATAGAGATGGATGGATAGAGTGATAGAGAAAGAGGCAGGTAGATTGAGAGAGACAGATATGAATGAGAGATACAGAGATTTGGAGAGAGATGTAGATAGATGCACAGGGAGAGCGAGTAAAAGAGTGAGACAGACAAAAAATATTCAGAGATGGAGGGAGGAAAAGAGAGGTAGATGTGATAGATGTGTAAATAGAGGGAGTAACTGTGAGAGAGAGAGAGAGAGAGAGAGAGAGATGTATGCATTGTGTGTATTTGACAATTTACGCAGTGTGTTTACTTCATTTGTTTATTTTTTTGAATGTACTCTTTTGCGTGTGTGTGTTTGCGTGTGTGTGTGTGTTTTTTGCGTGTGTAGAACATCCTGTATTAACCTGCTCTTACACACACACACACACACACACACACACACACAGGATCTGAACTGCCAAAATCACCTGTCTCTCTTCTTTGTGTGTGTGTGTGTGTGTGTGTGTGTGTGTGTGTGTGTGTGTACAGTCGTTGCATTAAAACCATTTTGGATCCTATTTGTTTATATATATGTTTATTATTATTTTAATAAATTCATGAAAATAATGATTTACCTGAAATTACCTTTTTCTTTTTTAACCCTGAAGTTATGATTTTCCAAAAATGTAATGGATTTTCTAAATATATAGAACACACACACACACACACACACACACACACACACACACACACACACACACACACACACACACACACACACCCATCTGGATGTTTCTATAATTAACTCACAATGTAGTAGGTGAGGCTTTGTGTGTGTGTGTGTGTGTGTGTGTGTGTGTGTGTGTGTGTGTGTTTGTATAAAGGATAAAACATGACTGAACACACACCCCTCCATGTCTGAACTCTGTGTTTACAGCGCAGCAGGATTAAACCCTGTTTTAGAGAGAGAGGGAATAAAAACGAAAAAAAAGCAAGAGAGAAAATGAAAGAGAAAGAGAGAATAAGAATTGTGTGCAAATGTGAGATTAGATCTGATATTCTAATACAGTTTACACACACACACACACACACACACACACACACACAGTTGTGTGTGAGTTTGCTCATGTACACAAATTCTTATCTGGTATTTCCTTTTTGCATGAACACGGTGATCACGTCTCACATTTCTCCGTCTCCACTTCCTCCTCTCCTCTCTTTTTATCTCTTTTTCTCCTTTTTCCTCATCTCCTTTCCATCTCCCCTTTGCCCCTGCTTCTCTGATCTCCTATCCTTCATTTCTTTTGTCCTCTTTTCTCTCCTCTTCCCTTTTATCTCTGCTCTCATCTCGTCTTTCTCTTCTCTTTCCATCTCTTTTCTCCCTTCCATTTATCCTCTACTCTTTTCTCCTCTCCTTTCTCTTCCATCTCTTTTCACCTCTCCTCTCTCTTGCACTCTCTTTTTATCTTCCTGGTTTTTCCGCAGTTTGTTTTTGTTTGTTTAGTAAAACGAGTGTGACCTGATTTGTGCGGCCGGTTAAACACGTTGTTAAAAACAGCCGGACGCTTT
>MU562415.1:7592128-7595188 GCA_024362625.1 Silurus asotus
GAGGCAAATTACCCAGAAACCCTCGGGCGCCTGCTCATCCTACGTGCACCTCGGGTCTTCCCTGTGCTCTGGACTCTGGTGAGGCTCCACACTTCCTGTTTAAACACAAAGTCAGACAATAATAAATGTGATTGTACAAAGCAGCTGTGTGCTAATGAATATTCAAATATATGCAAACTTGGAGGATATGGACTTTACATGTATGGTGCAGGCTTCGATCTGTCTGTCTATCGTTCTGTCTGTCTGTCTATCTGTGATATAAATTCTGGTAAATTGGAGTGTTATGACATCATTAATGATTTAAAAATAGCAATAATTATTATAGTTGTTATGCAGTTTGACACTGCAGTATTTCATCATCTGCTTGAATGTACAGTCACTACTGCCCCCTGGTGGCGAATGTGAGTGCAATTTTATTCAGGCAGAGTCTATAGGGGGGAAAAAACAGTAGTGTGTAGATACACTGTGAGTGTGTGTGGGTTTTTTGTATTATAAAATTATAAATAATAACATAAAATAAATTATATATTTTTGTATTTATTTCTTTCCCCTCAGGTGAGTCCGTTCATCGACGAGAACACACGTAAGAAGTTCCTGATCTATGCGGGGAACGATTACCAGGGTCCTGGTGGTCTGGTGGATTACATTGACAAGGAGGTCATCCCTGACTTCCTGGGTGGAGAGTGTATGGTGAGTGCTGTGTGTGTGTGTGTGTGTGTGTGTGTGTGTGTGTAAAGGGGTTTTATAGAGTTTTGTGGGTGCATCACCTGTACGCTGTTGATATTCAGTGCAATGACAGGTTTATTAATGATTTGTATAGTGTTTGATGAACGAACCCCAGGCCATTGTTTTACAGTGCGAGGTTCCCGAGGGTGGCCTGGTTCCCAAATCTCTGTACAGAACCCCCGAGGAACTGGAGAACGACGACATCAAATTGTGGACTGAAACCATCTACCAGAGCGCCAGCGTCTTTAAAGGAGCTCCACACGAGGCAAGGAGCATCACATAGTAAACGTTTTTATCCGTCATAATGACCGATTGTGTATTTACTCATCTCCTTTCACGTCTTTCACGTTCTCGTCCAGCTGCTGATCGAGATCATCGACGCCTCCTCCGTGATCACCTGGGACTTTGACGTGTGTAAAGGAGACGTGGTCTTCAATATCTATCACTCCAAGCGGGCTCCTCAGCCACCCAAGAAAGAGGCGCTGGCGTCTCATGGCATCACGTCGCCTGGGGGAAATAACGTGCAGCTCATCGATAAGTCGTGGCAGCTGGGGCAGGACTACAGCATGGTGGAGTCTCCACTCACGTGTAAAGAGGGAGAGAGCGTACAGGTACATTTAGTACATTTATATTTAAATCATTTCCTTTATCGAGCTATCTATCATTTCATCTATCTTTTGATCTATTGTTCATCTATTCATATTTCTGTCTGTCTATGTTTCTCTGTTTATTTTTTTATATTTATCTGCATGTTTGTTTGTTTGATTTGTCTCTCTACAATGTATGTTTATTTTTTTTATTAATATATTTGTTTATTGTTTATAAATGTCTCCGTGTTTTGTTGGAATTTGTTGCTTTGGTTTACATTTAGCTGGGTTTTGTTTATTTATTTATTTTTGTGTGTTACGTGTTTATTAGTTTTCAGGAGCGTTATTCTTGATGTTTTTGTTTCCCTTGTGCAGGGTTCTCACGTGACTCGATGGCCCGGGTTCTACATCCTGCAGTGGAGGTTCCACTCCATGCCCGCGTGTGCGGCCACCAACCTGCCACGTGTGGACGACGTGTTGGCTACGCTGCAGGTTTCCTCCCACAAGTGTAAAGTCATGTACTACACCGAGGTCCTGGGCTCAGAGGACTTCAGGTAATTTCACATCTGGATTGCCACATCACAAAACATCTGGAATCATCACGTTTATAAACACATCTCTTTAATATAAATAGACTGACGATTTCGGTAAATTTATGTACATCACCTCGATGCCATGTACAGTCGAACACTGTCCAAGCTTCTGCTTCTCTCTCTCTCTCTCTCTCTCGCTCTCTCTCTCTCTCTCACTCTTTCTTTTCTTTCTCCTGCGAAACATTACCTCACGACTGCCTTCCTTTTTTCTTTCTCCCTCCGTAAAGAACGGCTTGCTGCGATGTGCAGAGTTTGTAAGTGATCCTTGTTTGCCGTTAGCCACGCTTTAGCGACACGCTAACGAAGCTCTGTCGGTGTGTTAGCATTAACGACAATGCTAACCCCTTGCTGGGTTATGGAAGCATGGGTGGAAGAACTCGAACCTACACACACTCTGAAAATCGCTGTAAAATGGAAGTCTGGGGGGCAGATGTTCTACAAACAGGAAGGTACTACTTTTTTTCAAACGAGAGGTTTTTTTAGTTTGTGTGCCTTTGGCGTATGGATACGAATTTCAGGAAAGCATAAAGTAAAACCGGAACTAATTTTTTTAAGGGAGCTCTTTGTATTTTGTGCGTCTGTGATGAAGGCCAGACACCACGCATTGTTCAGAATAGTGTAAACTAAAGCTGGGCTACTATGGAAAAATCGTAACCTTCAGGAAATTGTAAAGTAAAGCCGGAACTACTTTTCTGAAGGGAAGAATTTGTTGTTTGTGTTTCACTAACCGCGTAAGGAATTTAATGGGACGTGGAAAGTAACTGGAACTACTTTATTATAGATACGTCGGTCTGTTCTGTCTTTTCCGACAGAGGGATACGACACGTCTTTCAGAAAATTATCGAATAAAGCTGGAACTACTTTTTAAAAGAGAAGGATCGGATTGTATGGAGAATGAATTTGCACTTTTTACGACCAAAATAGTAACATCTGCCCTAAGACCTCTGTTACACGTGCGTTTAATGTGAACACAACACGTTTTGTATTTTAAGCTCAGGGAAACGTGAGGAGGTTTTTACTGAGCCTGATTACAAAAGTTGTTAAATGCAAATATCTTTAGGGTACTTGAGTGAAGTGTGTGTACGTTTGATTGTTCCCTGTTATCGGAGTGTCAAATTTGCATAACGCCCTCATAGCAAAAAAAAAAAAAAAAA
>MU562415.1:7614984-7622484 GCA_024362625.1 Silurus asotus
GTGACCTGGTGGTATTTCACGGAGTAAAACCTCTGAGGAACGAATGTGACGCTCGACGATTAGCCGCGATTCGCTCAAGCAGCGAGAGCTTTATTGCGTCAAGATCAAATGACGAAAATCAACACCGCAAGCAAAAATATGTTCTCGCCAGTTTGAGGGCCGGAACCGGACGTGTTCTGTTTCGGTGTCTGGCGAAGTCGATGAAAAGGAGAGACACAAGAGCTAAGATTGTGCTTTAAAATACCAAAAACACAAAAAAACACCAAGACAACTGGATTCAGATGATGAGATCAGAGCTCTATAGCAGGAGATCTTCCTCTCCAAAGCATCTAAACCAGATCTTAAAGGATTTTCACTTTGTGCACAGGGGCATCGCCATGCTGGAGCAGGTTTGGGTTTCCAAGTTCAAGTAAATGCAAAATGTTATTATAGCGCCATCTAAAGGCGTCCTGTATAATTGAGTGCCTTCAGCTTTGAGGTAACAGTTTGGAAAAGAACCACATAGAGCAGGAAAGGGCAGGTGTCCCAATACTTTTGGAAATATTGTGTGTGTGTGTGTGTGTGTGTGTGTGTGTGTGTGTACTGTATATCCATGGAGACTTTGAAGAATATGAGCATCTACCAAATGCCATGAATGTAAGTGCAGATAAGCAGAAGTGCAATCAAACATCAATCAACACAAACAAATACCAAAAACCTGAACATCAATTCAGATCATCATCATCATCATCATCATCATCATCATCATCACTGCGCTGAGGTGAAGGTCGTCACCATCAAACCCTGAAACCAACTGGTATGTCTGGTTTCCTGATTTCTTCATGCGTTCACTTTAACTGAAGTACGTGAAGCACGTGGATTTGCTGCTGTGAGTTTCATGAGCTCTGTCTCACACACACACACACACACACACACACACACACACACACACACACACACACACGTGGATTTGCATTTTTGTTCACGTGTTTTTCTCCCAGCTCTCCGAATGCCAGGAAACATTCATCCGCCCACACGTGAGCTTATTTTTGCCGCCCTGAGTTTTGGACGTGACCACACACAGTTTCTCCAACATTGCAACTGCATACACACACACACACACACACACACACTCGCACACACTCTCACACACTCTCACACACATCTCTGTTAGAAATATTTATATTCCTGCTAAAATCGTGCTACATCCTGAAACCGACTCCATCATAACGTCCAGAGAGAAACCTTACGTCACCTCACCTTTATATTTCATTCCCAGTTTTAGATCATGTGCAGAAACCCGAGCAGCTCACCTTCCTCAGGGGTTTATTTACTTTCATCAGAATTTATTAAGCAGATTTATGTATGAATGTTTTCATGACGCCTCACATAGTGACACAAACGTCCTGGTTTGAACCGACTATAAAATCAAAGTTCAACTGAAAAAGATGGTATTTTTTTTATTTTTTTTTTATTAATCAGAAATGCAAAGCTGTGGATGAGATTCACTGAGGGTTCATTGAGAAATAAGTCTCGTTATAAACATGTTATAAAACTCTAGCGGTGTTTCCAAAAAATGCAGGTAAAAAGCTCTCGCATAGTAAATCAGCGTAAAATCATTCGAGGTTCCGTATTTGAAGAGTCGTGCCGTGTGTGTGTGCTGCATGTAACGGCTGCGGTTTCGCTGCTAACATCGCTAATGAATGGTAATTAGCGGCTGGTGCAGCGGTGAGCGATGAGGGAAGCCTTCATACAGCGTTAAGCCTGAGGGCATGGATGCAATGAGCTCTTATTAAAATCTCCAGCTGTATGAGCTTGTGTGTGTGTGTGTGTGTGTGTGTGTGTGTGTGTGTGTGTGTAGGGTTGTGTATGTGTGTGTGTAGGGTTGTGTATGCTCGTATTCAGAGTAAACAGTGAAAGATAACTAAAAAATGTGGGTGAGCTCCTTATGCAACTGGAAAAAGAAAATACATGCGAGAGTGTAGGAGGTAAAGAAGTGAATGTGAGAGTGTTTTTATGAATGTAAGTGTTTTTTATTAAAGTGAGAGTGTTTAGTGAAGATGTGAATGTGTGAGTGTTTAGTGAAGATGTGAATGTGAGAGTGTTTAGTGAAGATGAGTGTGTGAGTGTTTAGTGAAGATGAGAGTGTGAGTGTTTAGTGAAGATGAGAGTGTGTGAGTGTTTAGTGAAGATGAGAATGTGAGAGTGTTTAGTGAAGATGAGAGTGTGAGAGTGTTTAGTGAAGATGAGAGTGTGAGAGTGTTTAGTAAAGATGAGAGTGTGAGAGTGTTTAGTGAAGATGAGAGTGTGAGAGTGTTTAGTGAAGATGAGAATGTGAGAGTGTTTAGTGAAGATGAGAGTGTGAGTGTTTAGTAAAGATGAGAGTGTGAGTGTTAGTGAAGATGAGAGTGTGAGAGTGTTTAGTGAAGATGAGAGTGTGAGAGTGTTTAGTGAAGATGAGAGTGTGTGAGTGTTTAGTGAAGATGAGAGTGTGAGTGTTAGTGAAGATGAGAGTGTGAGAGTGTTTAGTGAAGATGAGAGTGTGAGTGTTTAGTGAAGATGAGAGTGTGAGTGTTTAGTGAAGATGAGAGTGTGAGAGTGTTTAGTGAAGATAAGAGTGTGAGAGTGTTTAGTGAAGATAAGAGTGTGAGTGTTTAGTGAAGATGAGAATGTGAGTGTTTAGTGAAGATGAGAGTGTGAGAGTGTTAAGTGAAGATGAGAGTAGAGTGTTTAGTAAAGATGAGTGTGTGAGAGTGTTTAGTGAAGATGAGAGTGTGAGTGTTAGTGAAGATGAGAGTGTGAGAGTGTTTAGTGAAGAGAGAGTGTTTAGTGAAGATGAGAGTGTGAGTGTTAGTGAAGATGAGAGTGTGAGAGTGTTTAGTGAAGATGAGAGTGTGAGAGTGTTTAGTGAAGAGAGAGTGTTTAGTGAAGATGAGAGTGTGAGAGTGTTTAGTGAAGAGAGAGTGTTTAGTGAAGATGAGAGTGTGAGAGTGTTTAGTGAAGAGAGAGTGTTTAGTGAAGATGAGAGTGTGAGAGTGTTTAGTGAAGAGAGAGTGTTTAGTGAAGATGAGAGTGTGAGAGTGTTTAGTGAAGAGAGAGTGTTTAGTGAAGATGAGAGTGTGAGAGTGTTTAGTGAAGAGAGAGTGTTTAGTGAAGATGAGAGTGTGAGAGTGTTTAGTGAAGAGAGAGTGTTTAGTGAAGATGAGAGTGTGAGAGTGTTTAGTGAAGAGAGAGTGTTTAGTGAAGATGAGAGTGTGAGAGTGTTTAGTGAAGAGAGAGTGTTTAGTGAAGATGAGAGTGTGAGAGTGTTTAGTGAAGAGAGAGTGTTTAGTGAAGATGAGAGTGTGAGAGTGTTTAGTGAAGATGAGAGTGTGAGAGTGTTTAGTGAAGATGAGAGTGTGAGAGTGTTTAGTGAAGATGAGAGTGTGAGAGTGTTTAGTGAAGAGAGAGTGTTTAGTGAAGATGAGAGTGTGAGAGTGTTTAGTGAAGAGAGAGTGTTTAGTGAAGATGAGAGTGTGAGAGTGTTTAGTGAAGAGAGAGTGTTTAGTGAAGATGAGAGTGTGAGAGTGTTTAGTGAAGAGAGAGTGTTTAGTGAAGATGAGAGTGTGAGAGTGTTTAGTGAAGAGAGAGTGTTTAGTGAAGATGAGAGTGTGAGAGTGTTTAGTGAAGAGAGAGTGTTTAGTGAAGATGAGAGTGTGAGAGTGTTTAGTGAAGAGAGAGTGTTTAGTGAAGATGAGAGTGTGAGAGTGTTTAGTGAAGAGAGAGTGTTTAGTGAAGATGAGAGTGTGAGAGTGTTTAGTGAAGAGAGAGTGTTTAGTGAAGATGAGAGTGTGAGAGTGTTTAGTGAAGAGAGAGTGTTTAGTGAAGATGAGAGTGTGAGAGTGTTTAGTGAAGAGAGAGTGTTTAGTGAAGATGAGAGTGTGAGAGTGTTTAGTGAAGAGAGAGTGTTTAGTGAAGATGAGAGTGTGAGAGTGTTTAGTGAAGAGAGAGTGTTTAGTGAAGATGAGAGTGTGAGAGTGTTTAGTGAAGAGAGAGTGTTTAGTGAAGATGAGAGTGTGAGAGTGTTTAGTGAAGAGAGAGTGTTTAGTGAAGATGAGAGTGTGAGAGTGTTTAGTGAAGAGAGAGTGTTTAGTGAAGATGAGAGTGTGAGAGTGTTTAGTGAAGAGAGAGTGTTTAGTGAAGATGAGAGTGTGAGAGTGTTTAGTGAAGAGAGAGTGTTTAGTGAAGATGAGAGTGTGAGAGTGTTTAGTGAAGAGAGAGTGTTTAGTGAAGATGAGAGTGTGAGAGTGTTTAGTGAAGAGAGAGTGTTTAGTGAAGATGAGAGTGTGAGAGTGTTTAGTGAAGAGAGAGTGTTTAGTGAAGATGAGAGTGTGAGAGTGTTTAGTGAAGAGAGAGTGTTTAGTGAAGATGAGAGTGTGAGAGTGTTTAGTGAAGAGAGAGTGTTTAGTGAAGATGAGAGTGTGAGAGTGTTTAGTGAAGAGAGAGTGTTTAGTGAAGATGAGAGTGTGAGAGTGTTTAGTGAAGAGAGAGTGTTTAGTGAAGATGAGAGTGTGAGAGTGTTTAGTGAAGAGAGAGTGTTTAGTGAAGATGAGAGTGTGAGAGTGTTTAGTGAAGAGAGAGTGTTTAGTGAAGATGAGAGTGTGAGAGTGTTTAGTGAAGAGAGAGTGTTTAGTGAAGATGAGAGTGTGAGAGTGTTTAGTGAAGAGAGAGTGTTTAGTGAAGATGAGAGTGTGAGAGTGTTTAGTGAAGAGAGAGTGTTTAGTGAAGATGAGAGTGTGAGAGTGTTTAGTGAAGAGAGAGTGTTTAGTGAAGATGAGAGTGTGAGAGTGTTTAGTGAAGAGAGAGTGTTTAGTGAAGATGAGAGTGTGAGAGTGTTTAGTGAAGAGAGAGTGTTTAGTGAAGATGAGAGTGTGAGAGTGTTTAGTGAAGAGAGAGTGTTTAGTGAAGATGAGAGTGTGAGAGTGTTTAGTGAAGAGAGAGTGTTTAGTGAAGATGAGAGTGTGAGAGTGTTTAGTGAAGAGAGAGTGTTTAGTGAAGATGAGAGTGTGAGAGTGTTTAGTGAAGAGAGAGTGTTTAGTGAAGATGAGAGTGTGAGAGTGTTTAGTGAAGAGAGAGTGTTTAGTGAAGATGAGAGTGTGAGAGTGTTTAGTGAAGAGAGAGTGTTTAGTGAAGATGAGAGTGTGAGAGTGTTTAGTGAAGAGAGAGTGTTTAGTGAAGATGAGAGTGTGAGAGTGTTTAGTGAAGAGAGAGTGTTTAGTGAAGATGAGAGTGTGAGAGTGTTTAGTGAAGAGAGAGTGTTTAGTGAAGATGAGAGTGTGAGAGTGTTTAGTGAAGAGAGAGTGTTTAGTGAAGATGAGAGTGTGAGAGTGTTTAGTGAAGAGAGAGTGTTTAGTGAAGATGAGAGTGTGAGAGTGTTTAGTGAAGAGAGAGTGTTTAGTGAAGATGAGAGTGTGAGAGTGTTTAGTGAAGAGAGAGTGTTTAGTGAAGATGAGAGTGTGAGAGTGTTTAGTGAAGAGAGAGTGTTTAGTGAAGATGAGAGTGTGAGAGTGTTTAGTGAAGAGAGAGTGTTTAGTGAAGATGAGAGTGTGAGAGTGTTTAGTGAAGAGAGAGTGTTTAGTGAAGATGAGAGTGTGAGAGTGTTTAGTGAAGAGAGAGTGTTTAGTGAAGATGAGAGTGTGAGAGTGTTTAGTGAAGAGAGAGTGTTTAGTGAAGATGAGAGTGTGAGAGTGTTTAGTGAAGAGAGAGTGTTTAGTGAAGATGAGAGTGTGAGAGTGTTTAGTGAAGAGAGAGTGTTTAGTGAAGATGAGAGTGTGAGAGTGTTTAGTGAAGAGAGAGTGTTTAGTGAAGATGAGAGTGTGAGAGTGTTTAGTGAAGAGAGAGTGTTTAGTGAAGATGAGAGTGTGAGAGTGTTTAGTGAAGAGAGAGTGTTTAGTGAAGATGAGAGTGTGAGAGTGTTTAGTGAAGAGAGAGTGTTTAGTGAAGATGAGAGTGTGAGAGTGTTTAGTGAAGAGAGAGTGTTTAGTGAAGATGAGAGTGTGAGAGTGTTTAGTGAAGAGAGAGTGTTTAGTGAAGATGAGAGTGTGAGAGTGTTTAGTGAAGAGAGAGTGTTTAGTGAAGATGAGAGTGTGAGAGTGTTTAGTGAAGAGAGAGTGTTTAGTGAAGATGAGAGTGTGAGAGTGTTTAGTGAAGAGAGAGTGTTTAGTGAAGATGAGAGTGTGAGAGTGTTTAGTGAAGAGAGAGTGTTTAGTGAGTGTGTGTGTGTGTGTGTGTGTGTGTGTGAGATAGAGAGGTTATAGTCCATCACGGCAGCAGGCTGTGTAATGATCTTCCATGCTGCAGGAGAACACACACTCTCCGTTCTGCATTTCCCGCTATAATCGATACACTCCTCTTTCTGTTTGAACTCCAGCACCAATCTCCAGACTCGGATTAATCAGTGTACCGATAAACCGAGATCTTCACATACACACTTACAGTGTTCATGACACGCATACACACTCATATAAATATAAATCACCATGGACACCAATACAGATCTCAATATATATATACACACACCCACACACACACATACACACACACACACACATTTTCTTCTTATTTTACAGAATTCATTGCACGTCACTTTTGTCCCGGGAGCAGTACTGGATTGTGATTGGCTGGAGGTTCAGGTGTGAATAGTGGAATAGGAAGTGCATGGCCTTACAGACCCTGTGATTGGCCAGTGACACGATGATTGACAGGAGAGAAATATTTGGCTCCTCCCACTCTGGGCAGGTTCTCATGGCTCTCATGGTGTCTGTGGATGTGAACTCACTGTTGCAGCGAGAGCGATTTTCTTTTGTGTCTCTCAGGAGGCAGAATTGATGTTTTACGATTTAAATTAAAACAGTTTTTTAATCGTTCATGTCAATATTAATGATCATTTTAAAAACCTTCCTTCTTTCCTTTCACGGGGGTTTTCAGTTGCTTTCTTGATGAAATGAGATTTAATACATGTCCAATCAAATACAGAATATTTTATTTTAAAATTTATTGAATATTTTTCTAATTCTTAGAGATAAACAGAACTTTTTTGGACGGACCGGTACTCGTAATGCACATACCATCAACACATAACACACAAAGCTTTATATTAGTTATATGTATGCGTTATTAGTGTTGAATAAGAAACCTTGTATCTCCGTCTCATGCAGATGTGGTACAGATGTGGTTTCTGGTCCCATACATGGGTTCTCATTTTTTTTCCTGCCGATATGCAGATGTGGTCCAGAGTGTGGAGACAGCCAGCTGTCAACCTGCAACTCTGTGTATCTGTGTGTGTGTGTGTGTGTGTGTGTGTGTATTGCTGGAGATTTGATTGTAAGGTATTTATCATCTCCTGTTAGACAGAAAGTTTTTCAGCCGTGTGTTTAGAGTGTCATCTCAGAGGTCTTCATCTTCTCTCTACGTGTTCATGTGGTTATTTAGTGGGTCGCTGCTGTGACTTTAAAATTTCAGGTGATACCAGATTTCATTCCT
>MU562415.1:7639389-7656889 GCA_024362625.1 Silurus asotus
TGGCGTGGCTCGGTGGGGGAGTGTGTTCAGGGGGTGTGTGTGTGTGTGTGTGTGTGTGTGTGTGTGTGTGTGTGTGTGTGTGTTACCTTTCTCCAGGTCCGTGACTCGGTGGTGGAGTGTGCTCAGGGTGTGTGTGTGTGTGTGTGTGTGTGTGTGTGTGTGTGTGTGTGTGTGTGTTACCTTTCTCCAGGTCCGTGACTCGGTGGTGGAGTGTGCTCAGGGTCGACTCCACGCGGTTTCGCTGCTCCGTGTCGTTACTCGCTCCAGATTTACTCTCCTCCAGCGTGTTGACTCGGGACAGAACCTGCTTCTCCATGTCATCGATCTTATTCTGCAGTAAATCCTTCAGACTGTTGGCCTGCACCGAGCCGTTCGTCCGGCTGTACTGCTGAGGAGTTAAACACCACACAAGTGAGCACAAACGAGGTTCAGCAAACACCTTCAAAGTACAAACACTCTGCATCGAATAAACGCTCAACACATCTCTCACACCACACACTCGGAGCATAAACTCTTCACTGAAACTCAAACGTTTTATGGTGTTGAGTTTTAGTTTCATGGTGTTAAGTTTTAACCCATTTTAGAGGTAAAGCTTCAGGTTCCCACTCAGCAGTGTTTATGGTCTTGAATTAACACCAATAAATTAAATCTCTTTAAATGTAGAATGAACACCTTCTGAACCAAAGTGTTAAATTATGACTAAATTCCACATGAGCGTCCACATGAACACCGTGGTACAGTGTTGGATCTGAGTGTTGAATCGAACGATTTGGTGCTTTGAGGTGTTAAAGAACAGAATTGCGCATGAACAGCGTGTCGGTGTTCTGCTGCGAGCGGTGTGTTAAGTCCTCGCCGGACGTCCTGCTGCGTGAAGGGCGACTTAGAAACCCGATAATCTCATTTGAAGCTTAGACTGAGACGATGCGCACGTTGGAACACATCATCTGAACTCAGCATTCGTCTACAATACTGTACACAACATTCGCTTCATTTAACAACCTGATGGAGGAGATCAGGAGGAGATCAGAAGAAGATCAGGAGGAGATCAGGAGGAGATCAGGAATAGATCAGGAGGCACGCTGAGCATCAGGAATACATAAAGGGACGTGCAGATGTTCCTGTTTTACTGCTGAATGAACACAGTGTTGAATCCGGTTTGTGTGTTCATTTGGATCATTTGTAACTAATCTGAATCAGTTCACTCCCTGAACCTGCTGCTGCATTCCACCGATTCCACTGAAAATCTGCTCTGATTTTAATTTAATGACATTTTAACATTTTACAATTTAGAATCAGAGACTGTTTCATGAACACTTCCATCTCGTGCTTTAGGATATTAAACAATATCTTTTTTCTTTTTATTATAATAAACATCTGCAGAGGTCTGAATTCTCTGATTCCACTTCTGAAAATCTAAAAATCTTAATCAATTATTCTAATCAATTCTAAAAATAATTAAATAAAATAAATAAATAAAATATCAATTAAGAGAATATTGTAGAGAATCACTGCGGATTTGAAGATGAATGAAATCACGGGTTCCTCACGAGTTCTAACTTTCAAAATAATAATAATAATAATAATAATAATAATAATAATAATAATAATAGTAATAATAATAATTAACCAATTAAATGATGTTCCGCAAGGTTGGAACCTCCTGTCTTTTGGTTCTACATAGCGTTCCACAGGAGAAAGGAACGGACTGTGTGTGAATGGTGTGTGTTGCGCTCTCGTCCCCGCAATCATCCATTCCATTCTAACGGATGAATAAAGTACCTCCAGGTTCTCCAGCCTCTGTTTGAGCGTGGCTAAAGTGAGCCCGAGCTGCGCCAGTGTGTCCCCAGGAGTTCTGGACACGTCCCCCATTGTGTTCTTGCCCCCCGGCTCCTTCCTGCGTCCCCCGGCTTTTTGCGCCGCTCCTCCGTCCTCTTGTGCGCCCTCGCAGCGGCTCAGCTTGCCGGTCAGTTCTCGGATGGTCTCCTTCTGGCTCATGATGGTCTCCTTCTGCTGCAGGACGGTCTCCCGGAGCTGCAGCACGGTGCCCTTCAGGTCCTCCGCAGGCGCGCTGTTCTGCATCGTGGCCGCGCACAGATCCGCGTCCTTCGGCACCGACGTGCACACGAACTGCGTGGCGCCGAACTCCTGCGCGGAACCGCATAAAAGCGCAGTGGAGCAAAGGAGCAAAAGTGTCCAAGAGACGCGCTCCATTCTGAGCTTCTGGATCTGATTATATACCCGTGTGTGTGTGTGTGTGTGTGTGTGTGTGTGTGTGTGTGTGTGTGTGTGTGTATGTGTGTGTGTGTTTGTATAGAGTTTTATATTCTGTTCCCCGAGTTTACTGTATCCGATCCCGACGCACTGAAGGAGGTTGTAGGGTTTTTGCGCTGCCCGTATCTGCTTATATACGGGCGCAGAGCGCGCGCGTCAGCCCACTATGTGTGGAAAGCCACGCCCATACCACGCCCACTACTCCCCCTAGTTACGCCCCCTGTTGTAGAATAAAAAATGGCATTTCAGTGGTTGGACAGAGCAGGGCGCTAGTGCAAGTGTCGTGATGTCCTCCTCTGAAGAAACACATGGACATCGGTGTGTGGATCATCAGATGATCTGCAGAAATTCATCTGTTCTGTATGTTTGCTTGATTCTCCTTTCTGATGAAAGCAGATGAAATGTAGAGAGAGCTGTAGCCGATGCTGCTCATGCTTCTGGATTTGTGTGTGGTCCTAAGATCCAGAACGTAGAACTTCAGAGCTGAAGATTTCTCAATCATTAAAATAAAGTTTGTAGTTGCGTTTCTTGAATAGCTTTCACTATTTTTGAAGTTTATTGTAAGAGTTTAAGGTCATTTGTTGGTGGAGGAGACATGTCCCTGTCGTGTTTTTTTGGTTTATCAGATCCAGATCTCCAGAACCCCTCTGTCCTTTGGCTCAGGTTTGAGTCTCGTAGTTCTTGTAGCAACTCGTCATAAATTAAACCAAAAACTGATAAGCAACCCAGAATGCACTGCGTGTCTGATCTACTTCCTGTTTCTTTGGGTTTCTGGCTTTTTTTGGGTTAAATCACATGATGCTAGGTTTTGACCAGGAGCGTACGGAGATGCTCAGATGTTCTAAGGAAAGTTGGTCTGATCCACAAGTGGGTTATTCT
Organism: Silurus asotus; assembly: GCA_024362625.1. Lineage (NCBI taxonomy): Eukaryota > Metazoa > Chordata > Actinopteri > Siluriformes > Siluridae > Silurus > Silurus asotus. The sequence goes on from MU562415.1 coordinate 7,642,540, forward strand.
GTATTCATCATAATCATGAACAAACCCATCTTGAACTTCCTGCAGCTCCACTTGTGCACAATCAGCACAAAAACAGAGCACGGTGTTGTTTAATTCATCAGTCTGAAACCTGCTCGGTTCCTCAGCACGTGTTTCTCAGAACTCACCCTCAAGACTCGCTTCATTCGCCTTGTTATCGATCCAAGGCTCGAATCGGCGGCTCGCTGATTACAGATCGGACGTGATTTCCGTGAAGGAATCGGATCTTAATTTGGGCTCTTGGATATTTTCTGGAATCAGCAGCTGAACGGCGAGCGCCCTGTGGACGTGGAGGTGTACAGCTTTATGACCTCTGACCTCTGACCTCTGGTCCACTTGGATGTGGGTTTCTGTACTGAAATTAGCAACAGTTAATTTTTTTATGCAAATAAGCATGTTCTCATGCGGGACTGAATCACTTTGTCATCGTTTATTAGCCATCGTCTTGATTTCCACCCACACACACACACACGCACACACACACAAAGTGCCATGCTGCTCTCACTTATCCCTTTATTGATTTATTCTTCTCAGCGCTGTGACAGAGACAGAGGTCCCTGCTGTAATATCCACCTCCTGGCAAAGCAGCTTTTAATAAAAACAGCGTTCTGGCCCGTGGTGTGTGTGTGTGTGTGTGTGTGTGTGTGTGCTTTCCCCTGATTTCTCACACCTGTGTCACTGATATGAGGTGAACAATCAGACGGATATCTCCAGGGAGAAGGAGAAACGACTGTTTGTGGTGAATTAAAGCTCTTTTTGAATCACTGTGTCAGGACTACGTTTCCCATCAGCACACGCTGCACCTTCACATGACCTGGTCACATGACACTAATCACTCGCACCTGTTCCTTGATCAGCACCTGGATTGAGTCTCAGTGTTTACGGTGTATTTTATCTCACTTTTCTCTTCCACTGATACTTTTGTTGTTGTTGTCCACAATTTTATCTCCTTTTTATGTCTCACGTCTCACATTTTTATAATAATCTGCAGCCACCCAAATCCATATTCAACAAAATAGTATTGTGTTAATATGATTTACTATTATTATTGTTAGTATATTATTATTATTAGTTGTTGTGTAGAAGACTGGACTAATGAGAGGCTGCTGAGGGAATAACGATGTAACTGTAACTATAAACGTATAAAAATTCAATACGTGAATAAATAATTGCAGTATTTTTCAGGAAGCTGTCGAGTAAGAGGAATAAAAACAATCAAATTTGCTTTTTCTCTATACGGTGAAGTGTGTGTGTGTGTGTGTGTGTGTGTGTGTGTGTGTGTGTGTGTGTGTGTGTGTTCTGAGCTCTTTCATTCCTGCCTTAAGCTATTAGAAATTGCACACAAATTTCTCTTTTAAAAAATGTATTAAAACAAAATTCTCGTTTGTTTGTTTGTTTGTTGTTTAGAAGAAGGATGGAGAGATCAGAAGGTCGGTGCAGAGACTCCTGAGGAGAGAGAACAGAGGTACGAAGTTAATGATTGTGAGATACAAGAGCATGAAAAAAACCCTTGAAGAAAATGATGAAAGGTTGAAGTTTGTGGTGGGAGTGAAGGAGTGTGTGTGTGTGTGTGTGTGTGTGTGTGTGTGTGTGTGTGTGTGTGTGTGTGTGTGTGTTCCACACCAGCCATAATTGAATATTTTGTTTTGGTTCAGACTATTTTTTTCCCCTCTGATTGGATTTGTGGTCAGCGAGCGTCTGATCAGTTTAGTGTTAAGAAGGAGTGTAGAGGGGGGCGGAGCTTAGTGACTTCACTCCAGCAGTGAGTTTTTCCTTAATCTAGCTAACATTTACACGCTAATCCATCAAAATAAACGTATCAATCAACGTTACCAGATATCAGTGTTCATTACAATGTTTACGCTAACTAGCTAATCTTTATAAAAGTGACAGTCAATAATCAGGATTCATCGAATTTCTTCGTTCTTTATTCTAGAGAATTTGAATCCAGAAATTGTCCACAGAGATTTTTCTGAACAAATCCCTCGCTCTTTAAGATCATCCTTGGACATAGACTCTGCTTTATAGTATATCCAGGCCACGCCCTCTTTACTGCGCCTTGCTCCGCCTCCTGCACCGTATATGGAAAGAAATTCCTACGGTTCGATATTGTAGAAAAGAGGGGGGGCGGGGCTAGCTCCACCCCCCTGCTCCATATATGGAGAACGGAAAAAAAAGGTTTGAGATTTGAACAAGAAAGAAGGAGGGATACACAAAGAGAGAGAAAGAGAGAATGAATAATGAGGAAAAAGCGAGTAAGATAAGAAATGGGAGATTAGAAAACTTTTACAAAAGATATATAAACATAGAGATACATACACATACAGCTTATATAGAGAGAGAGTGAAACGGAGAGAAAAAAGAAAGGGAGAGAGAGAGAGAGAGAGAGAGAGAGAGAGAGAGAGAGAGAGAGAGATGTATAGAGAAAAGTGCTGAGAAAGTGATATATAGAGATATATACAGAGAGAATTTGTGAATAATGCAGGCCTCTATTACAGCCCACTCTCTCTTTAATGGCAGAAATAGATCACACACACACACACACACACACACACACACACACACACACACACACACACACACACACACACATTATAAACACACACATCCAGCCAGGCAGCCAGCTCTCGGCTCGAACACGGCCATTTTGAAGTGTTACTGCAGCGGTTTTTGTAATGCAGCTCTTTATTTCTATCTCCTGAACATATAAAAGCATCGTTCCCTGAAGAACAACTGCAAAACATTTCCAAATAAACATCTCCAGAAGTCGTCTGTGGAGCGAAGAGCATCGTTCACACCCCTGCAACCTTTACCACCATTTTATCAGGATAAAAAAAGTGTGTTGTTTTTATTTATTCCTTTCTGAATCTGTTCATTTCTATAAACCTGCTTCGTTTTTTCTGCTTTCCATGGAGTTGGATTTGGTGAAAGATCTCCTGCTATAGATCTCCAACCCTATTGCACACCTGTGGGATAAATGTAAATGGAACCTCCTCACCTTCTCACCTCAATCAGTCTGACTTTACTAACAGCCTTGTGATGAATTTCCACAAAATCTAGTGGAACATCTTCCCAGAAGAGTGGAGCTCATTATAACAGCACATGGAGACTAAATGCAGATGTTTAAAAAGGACAGTTGTGTGCTTTATCTAGTGTAGATGTTCCAAACAGAAAGCGTAGTGAGGAACACTGTGCTTTTTTTCTGAAGTGAAATAAAGTAGAGGTTTCCTGGAAGGTTCTTGAGCACATTAATGAATTAAAACACTTCCATATTGCTCATGTTCTTTCCCGGTTCCTGTTCACATACACGTACACTCTTCTGTAATGACTTCCTGTGAGCTGAACCTTCTCTTCGTGTCGTTCTTCAGGCCTGAAATAAGCGTGTGGTACGTATGAGATCACGTTACAGACCGGCGGCTAAAAGCCTGAACCTGGAGCTGACCCGGGATCTGTTTCACATCTCGCACGCGTTTCCTCCACGCCGCTCGGCTCCAGGAGACATTTCCTCACGCATGAATCACCGCAAAACACGACTGAGCAAACGAGTGCATTTCATCTCTCTGTGCACCGGCCGGTGGTAATTCTCCACACGCCCCGGGGTCTGACGCGAGGGGAGTCCATAAAGACCTGAGGTGATTATTCTGGACGTAAGAATTACTTCTCCACCTGCTACAACGAGCCGGAACATGAAATACAGGTGTCACACACTTCTGGGAGTCGTGTCGCATTTCACCAGCGTGTGGAAACTGAGCAGTTTATCAGAAAGACTGGATATTAAAAAAAAAGGAAAGAAAAGAGCACATTGTTCCACAGCTGCAGGAACGTTCCGGAAAAAGAGTCGCCTCAATTAATCAATTAACACGTAATTAATCAGGGTTTTTTTCTTCAAATGAAAAATTTGAATGAATAAAAAACCATCGTGATTTTTATCTGTTTAGTGTTACTCAGTTTCAGTTCTCGATCACGTTACAGTGCCGTATGAACCAGTCAGAAGCTTCTGACCAATCAGAGACCTGGATTTATTATTTTCCAGTGAGAGAGATCAACATTCTTTGTGGTTTCTCTGAAACGTGACAAGTTGCGAATTTCTTTTTAGAAGAAAAAAAAATGAAGAGAAGCTGCAGAGGAAATTACTTTTGATGTAAGAGATAACAGGAGCATTTTTTTTTTTGTATGAACAGGAACTGTCTCGTTTTTAACATAAGGAACAGGAACTGTCTTGTGTTTAGTCCCAGGAGCAGGAACTGTCATGGATTCTTCACTACATCACAATATACATCCCAGTTTCACTTCCCTGTTATGGGGAAATATTCAGTCCTGGTTGTTCAGGGTTCCAGGAAATCTGCTTTTCTGACGTCCTTCATATAACTGCATGATACACAGTATTTTATTGCAACCCCCCCCCCCCTCTCTCTCTCTCTGTCTCTCTCTCTCTCTGTCTCTCTCTCCCTCCTGGTGTCTCTTCGCTCAGATTTTGAGGTTAGTGCATTATGATAATGGTTCCTCTCGGCTCTGACCCTGCTGATAAATCACGAGTGTAAGTGCAGGAAGAGGTGTAATGAAAAGGATCTGTTCCTCCATCTGACCTCAGTGAAGACGCCGCGACACGCCTGCTGATAAACGCTTGCGGTTTGAGGTGAAACAGAGACGATGTCTCGAAGCTCGGACGTCTGCTCTGGAAGACTTCAAACTGCAGGAAAGTGGATTATGGGAGAAAATTTGAGACGATCGTATGGACTTTACTGTTAATTTTCGTGTTCATCATTCGGTACTGTTTCAGCTCAGAACTAATTCAAGACAGACAGACAGACAGACAGACAGACAGACAGAGAGACAGACAGAGAGACAGACAGACAGATAGATAGATAGATAGATAGATAGATAGATAGATAGATAGATAGATAGATAGATAGATAAAAAATGGTTAATAGTTGCTGCAAAAATGTATTTTCCTCCAATGAAATTCTGTGAGAATCAGAAGTTTTCAGACTCTTTCCTGCAGTGTGACTTCTCCTACAACAACCATCAAACCGAGAAACCTAGAGGAGCACCGAACCTGATGACTCGACAACTTCCTGCAGTGTGATCCTACAGATTAACAGTCCATCAAACAGCAATTGTGAGAACTTGAGTAAACATTACACGTAACTATAAATAGATACAAATATAATTCGACATTTTAAAATAAATAAATAATAAATCGATGTGAAGCCACTGTGGAATAAATCAGCTGTTAAAATGGTGATTTTTCCCACATCACACACCACGAGTGAGTGTTTCATCAGCCACCTATGTAACTCTAAACGGACAAAAATGACCACATTATCTGTGATTTGTGTGATCAGGTGCAGCAGGAGTTTTAACACTGAGCTCTTATTTAGACCTTCGTCCTCATGCCTCATGTGACCTTGAGAGAATCTGTGTGTCCACTTAGTAAAGAGAAAAACACACACACACACACACACACACACACACACACACTAGCGTTTCCTAAAATATCCTTGAAGGGTTTGTACAATCGTGTACACAAAGCGTGACGCACAAATATTCACTCTGAAGGTCAGTGTGTGTGTGTGTGTGTGTGTGTGTGTGTGTGTGTGTGTGTGTGTGTTTCCCTGGCTAATTCTACTTTATTTTTTATACCCCTGGCATTGTTGTGTATGTTTGTAAAGTGCGAGGCAGAGACTAAACACACATGCGGTCCATCACGTTGGATTGTAACTACAGTAGGTTCTACACATGAAAAGGACGGCACGTGTGCACCGAAACAGAAGTCCTGTATGTGCACCGTTACATTTATTTCTTTGTTTGTTTTTTCTTTTCTTAAATCAGCTCTGTTACAGAGTCTGTAATCGGCAGGAACGTCTGAGTGGTGCAGAGGAAACCTCGTTACAGCCTGAAAAAATCGCCACCAAGGAGCCATAGTGTGTTTATTGATTCAGCTCTGTGTGTGTGTGTGTGTGTGTGTGTGTGTGTGTGTGTGTGTGTGTGTGTGTCTAATTGCACACAGGAGAAACATATCTGATTTTGTAGCTGATAAAGATGAGCACACACACACACACACACACACACACACACACAGGCACTATCATCATCAGGAGGAGGAAGTAGAACACACTAAAATCAATTAACACACACGATCACTTTACACTCACAATACAACGTTAATCCGATAACGTGCACCATAACAACTACACACACACACACACTCACACAAACACACACTCACACACACACACACACACACACACAGCTTCCTCAGACATAAAACAGACTGATGAAGATTCCCAAATGTGGTGTTTGTTTTCTAGTATTTCTCCTCAAACGATTTTAAAAGAGCGGTTTGGTGTTTAGCTACGAGGCTAACCTGTAATTAAAGCTAACAGCCCCCTGTTTAACTGTTTCAAAAAAAGAAAGAAAGAAAGAAAGAAAGAAAGAAAGAGGGAATGATGTCACTTAAACACTTAAAGGCATCTTTAGACAGAGAGCATGCCAACACACACACACACACACACACACACACACACACACACACACACACACACACGGAAGTCATTAGAGCGAAGACAGAGAAAGAAATTACAAGAAAGAAAGAAAGAAAGAAAGAAAGAGAACAGAGTAATCACACATTGATGATGTCATTGTTGTAAGATCCCACGTGGTACAGTACACACACTGTTAAACAGGTTTCTGTTTAATCACCCACAGACTGTGTGTGTGTGTGTGTGTGTGTGTGTGTGTGTGTGTGTGTGTGTGTGTGTGTGTGTGTGTGTAGATGGTGAGTATAAGATTAATCCCACTCATAACACACTGAGTCACTGTCACACACTGAGTTTCTACCCACCGTATACACACACAAACACACACTGAGTTGCTGAACGTTGCAGCGCTGGAGAAACGTGTCATCATTCAGCTCCATAAAGATCTGCAATGTGTGTGTGTGTGTAAATGCACACTGGACAAACATATCTGATTTTTTTTTAAAGAATAGTATATTCTGTGTTTATACACACACAAACACACACTGAGTTGCTGAACGTTGCAGCGCTGGAGAAACGTGTCATCATTCAGCTCCATAAAGATCTGCAAGGTTCAGCCAGAGGGGGCGGGACTTCCTGTAAATAATTAACACAGCGACCTATAACAGATATCTGACTGAACATATGAGAGAGAGAGAGAGAAAGAGAGAGAGAGAGAGAGGAGCTCATTGGTTAAGGCATTGGACTTCAAATCAGAAGGTCATGAGTTTAAATCCCAGCACCACCAAGCTGCTACTGCTGGACAACTGAACAAGGCCCTTAATCGAGAATACGACTCAGCATTATTAGATTCATTCAAGGGGAAGGGAAGAATAAAACATGATGAACATGAAGAAGACAAGCATAGATCTCCAGGTTCTTCCTGGACCTGCATGTGTGTATGATTTCAGTAAAACTGAATGTATATAATGATTTGTTTTGAAGCGAGTGTGTAAGATCTCAGCAGGGGCTCGTTTCACACGTCTGGCTCCACCTCGCTCAGCTCTGCAGCGATACACGTCCTGACAGATTTGTTGCAGAAGAAAATATCTCCTTTGCTCCCACTTTTCCTGAATCAGACTTCATGCTCTGCAGCTTCCAGATTAGTTCTTCTGCAGCTCCTGAAAGTAAAATGAAGCCTTGGCAATTTTCTCACATGATTCCTTCCTGAGAAGGTCCCAACCTCCATCACGTCCAGGACCGGGTTGTTCTTGGAGCAGATTGGATATGCTGCTCCGTGACCACTGCAGGGAAAGCTCAGGTTATGGAGGTCAGACTGGATCTGGGTAAGTTGAAAGGAAAAGGAGATGAATTGAGAATGAGATGCAGAAGTACATGGTGTGTTGATAAGTTTTGAGAGACCCTGAGATCACTTCCTGGATTAAGGTTGGGCATGGCTCAGCTTTGACTGCCGAGATTGATGAGAAAGCCAAAGCCTCAAATAGGACCAACCCAATAACAATGTTGGGACCTGGAACACACACCTGATCAATGAACCTCCAGAGAACCCATACTGAGAACTTGGACAAGATGTTAAATTGAATTCCATGAACTTCAGCAACATCAGAAAAATGTAATCAGATGGCATGTATTGTGATTTAGAGAATGAACTGTGGTTGTTCTGGACGTTCTCAGGTTGGCTCTTGGTAGAACTGGCTCATTCACCATGTCCTATTAACAATGTCTGTTGATCCATCATCATCTCAGTCTTCTGCACCAGATAAAGTGAAAGTCCTTGTTCTGGTACAGGAACATTGTACTCAAGAGCCTTCATTATTGAGGAATGTGGGCCAGACCAACCAGAGTCTTCTGAGGGTTTATGGACCAGACGTTACAATTCAACTATTCCGATGGTTAGACTCTGTTTCACACACAGACTCTGATAGAACTTTGGAGCCACTGAATGTTCCTGCAGATTCAGTGCATCGTCAGAGGTGACAGAACCTTGGAGGATGAATGGATGGATGGATGTGGATAGATGAATGGATCCCAAGACCACTCAGACTGTAATTAATTTACTACTGCTACAAATAACACCAACACACACACACACACACACACCTTTACACTGGATGTGGTTCATCAGGCAGCCTGTGCTTTTGCTTGGTAGGATTTTGTTTCTCTTCACATTCACACTCATGACATTTTACACATGCGGATTTCAGACCTCAGGTTTCACCCTGATGATTCACGTGTCTGTGTGATTTATCAGATGATTCATTAATTTTTTTTAACACGTGGGTTAGAATTTGTTCTGCAGAGATTCAATTTCACATCCATCAGTAATTTCTTTAATGATTTGTTTGTCTACATGGTTTCGTTTGCAATAATTGTGTGTGATTTTATTTTTACTTAAATTTTCCGTTCGATTTGTTTATTATGATGTTTTTCACACGTATTTCCATGTGATTCGTTTTCGGAGGTTTCACTTTTATTTTCATGTTTTTACAGTAGATTGTGAATTTGTTTATTATTAATTTATTCTCCACCCTGTATTTATTTCCACATGCTAATTTCTCACGTGTACAGCAGCGGTTTCTGTTATAACATGCGACTTTCTCGAATAAAAACACCTCTTTTTTGCAGGTGATCTTTGTGATTTTTTCATCTCATGGCCTTTTTTCTTTCCACCATTCTTCATATATCAGGAGGATAAATTGTGGTTGTTCTGGAGGTTCTCAGCTTAGCTCTTGGTAGATCTTTTTATTTTACCACGTCCTTGCTTGACAATGTCTGTAGATCCCTCATCATCTCGGTCTTCTGCTCCAGAAAAATGGACGTCCTCCATTCGAGAGGAATGTTGACCACACCCACCGTTGGTCCACCAATCAGAGTCGCTTTATTAAGCAATTTAAAAACTATTGTTTCCGTGAGAACGAATGCTTCCTGTTTCCTGTTTGTGCTCGGAGAAGTTCTCTAATAAAAGTAATGAGAAACAGTTGAACGCTGTCACTTTGGGAAATCGGATAAATATCACCCTCACTGCTCTCAGCAGCGATCTCACCACGCACTTCTAATGAAGTGAGAAAGGGAAAGGTGAATGAAGTGTGTTCCACTCCATCACACTGCCAGCTCCTGCTGCGTGAACACACACACACACACACACACACACACACACAGACCGAATTACCACATTCATCCTATTTGGTACTTTAAAAAATGTTCTTGAGTCACAAATTCACCTCAGACTTCATAATATCCTGAAGCACTTCTGAATTCTCGATTCTGATTGGCCAAAAGTTATCGATTCGTTTCTTCTAACTGTAAAATCAATCACAGGTGTATTCACTTGTTTGCAGGAAGTGACAGATTGAAAAGATTTTCTTCTAATGAGGTGCTCATGTAACATTTACTGGAAAGAGTCTCCACTGTGGGGTACGAACCCGTAACTTTCCGGATCATTTGTCACGTGAAGATCTGTTCGTTTGTGTTCAGTTGTAGGTATAGGAGGAGGCAGGACCGGGGGGACGGGGGGACGGGACGTAGTTTGGATAATAAAGTGATTTGGTGAGGGTGAGACGGATAAAATGCTCCAAAACACTTTATTACACCGTCTGTGATTTGTAGCGTCTCGATCATGACTGAATTGAAATTCATAAAGACGTGCAAAACGTATGAGCACAAAGCAATACGGCTTGAAAACAGAAGACAGAGAACTGCTGAAAGGCTGCTTTGACTGTAGCACGGGTTAGAGGACGAAGATGAAGAGGACGAAGATGGCATTTAATAGCATCTAATATTCATTAACTTTTCATTAATCTAACTGGGAAATCTCAGTTTAAGGCTCTGGGGTACTGATCGGAAGGTTGGGGGTTCAAGTCCCATTATTGCTCATTTGAAACTTTGGGGCCCTTGTGCAAGGCCCTTAACACGTTGTGCTCCAGGAGTGCTGTATGAACTCTGACCCTGTACTCTGGGGCTGGAATATGCGAAAAAAGGAATTAAATTGTGCTACAATGTGCGTCTCAAGAATCTTCTGTGATTCGTCAAAAAGTCGACCTTTGAGCCGCGTCTTCGAGAAGAGGACGAAGTCTGCAGGAGTTTTTTCACGTGGGTCAGAACAGCACCAGTCGCACGTGCTCCTGGTGTCTTTTAGCACACGGACTCATGAAGGTCGGTGCTTCCTGTGCCTGTGCGTGTTAAACCAGCCTCAACTCTTTGTGATTCCACTCCGGAACACGTGTTTTTTTATTTCTGCACGAATACTTTAATATGATGCGTGTGCGTTTTATTGATCAAATCAACGCGCGCGACATCGATGTGATTTGTGTTTTATCTTGTTTCGCCGCGTGACCGTTACACGCTGCAGACGCCGGGGGGATGACGTCATCGCGTCGCTCGCGCTCGCGCTGCGCTGCCGCAGCGGTGCATTCTGGGCGTGCGACAAGATGGCGGCGCCCTTGCGCGAGTGCTGAGCAACAATCCGTATCGGCGAAGGGGAGAGAGATAGAACGAGAGAGAGGAAGAGAGAGGGAGAGGGGAAAAAAAGGAGAAGTAGACGAAAGAGAAGAAGAAACAAAAGTGGGATAAAATCGATTTCGGCGCACTTTCGGGTTCACGGCGCCGGAAGAAGGAGGGGGAGGAGGAGAAGAAGAAGGAGGAGGAGGAGACGCCGCGAGGGCTGCGTGCCGGAGCGCCGAGTTCCCGAGAGTCCTCGTGAATGAAACCGAAAATGACCATGACCATGGTGATGATGATGATGATGGTGGTGAAGATGATGGTCATAGTAGAACTGGGCCTGCGTCCGACCCGTTCCCCCTAAACGGAGACCCGTCCTCACGTCCCTATACAATAAAGTGCACTTGTTTAAAAACTCGATATAAAAATCATTTTAATAAAAACAGCACCAGACGACCATCTTCGGATTTTTCTCGCGGCTCGTGCTTGAGATTGTGGACGCGGCCGTGTCTTTTGCAAGGTCTGGACACACACACACACACACACACACACACACACCTCAGCTCAGCTGTCATGATGTGCGGTTTGAAACGCGGCCCGAGTGTCTTCACTGCATGTGTGTGTGTGTGTGTGTGTGTGTGTGTGTGTGTGTGTGTGTTCTGCACGGTGTGCACAAAAGAAAATAAACACACTTTGCACCGGGGCTCATAGCACTTTTCAGGGGAAAGTAGCTAAAATGCGCTTTAAAAGTCGCCAGATGACGTCACTGGTTATGGTCAACGTCATCATTGTGCAGATCAGTACGTTTTCTTTTTGTCACTCCAAAACTCTGAGGTTCTTTCATCAGGAGGTGTTATGTTCCTCGTGTACTCGGTTCTGAAGGAGCACGTTTATTAGTCCAAACAAACGACGTTCCTGCTGCTTTAAAGCAGACACACACAAATATTGTAAATAAACCATGTTTACTCTCACATTACCATCCGGGAGGTGGGAGCTCAGTGGAGATGGTATTGGACTCTGGATCGGAATGTCAGAAGTTGAAATCCCAGCACAGCCGGGCCCTTGAGCGAGGCCCTTAACTCTTAAACGCTGAGTTGCTCCGGATGAGGGCATCTGCCAAATACCGTAAATGTAAAATAATAGTACAGTACAATAGCTGGCATCAAGTGATCAGCCATGAAAAGTGTAGGTGAGATATGGAGGAGCTGAAGGTTCTTTAGGAATTGGAGATGGAGAGCAGCTTGCACTTGCCCTCATACCTGATGTTTCTGGAGCTGAAGGATCATCAGCAGTAATGAGATGGATGAGACGGCTGGCATTAAAACCCAGACTCGCTGCTGATCCTGCATCCAGAAGTTTCTCCGTGTTCTCCACCGCGTCTTTATTGGCCTCATTGGCACAGCAGACTTCTCATGTTCCACGATCTTCTCATTGTTCTATAGAATTGTGGTGATGGTTGAACGATTTATGTTATAAGAACGAGTGACGTTCTTCAGGAGCAGGTTATACTTTTGTAGCCCTTTGACAACGAATCATATACTTTTTATCCGTTTCTCATTATGTTCCATGTTGCAAAACTTCCATGAAGCAAGTTCTTACAATGTAAGCTGGTGTTGGAGGTCACATGAGCTGGAAGTGTTTCTCAGAAACCTCCAAGGAGCATAAACACAGGAACAGAGAGAAGATCTACCTGAGGTTTATATAATGTACTGTGTGATTGTACTGTGTGTGTGTGTGGTATAGGAGCCTGATGAAGATGGACACGGAGCTGCTCCACTCGCCTGCCGTGGCGCTCTCAGAGGAAGACGAGGCCGATATGAGTGACTGGAACCTTCCTCTGGCCTTCATGAAGAAACGGCACCTAGAGAAGATCGAGGGTTCAAAAGCACTTGCACAGAGCTGGAGGATGAAGGACAGGGTGAGTGTGTGTGTGTGTGTGTGTGTGTGTGTGTGTGCGCGTGTGCGTGCGTGTGTCTGTGATCCTGATCATGCTTTTTGGTTCTCTGATGTTTTGGAGTTTGTTCATGATGATGTCTGGAACAGTGGGTCAGTGGGCGGAGCTACATTACACTGTGGGCGTGGTTGTTTGTGAAGTAGGAGGGGCTTTAGGAAAGGGGGGGGATGTAGTAGATGAAGACATGAATGAAGGAAAATGTGCAGAGAGAGAGAGAGAGGGGGGGGAGTCTGAGACAGAAGAAAGACAGAACAATGTAACACAACACAGTGACATAACAATACTGTGACATTGTGATACGATACAACAACGTGACAAAACATAATACAGCAGCTTAAAGACACAATAAAGTGACATGACAATACAGCAGCTACACAACAATATAACTTTATATAGCAGCTACACAACATGACTTTATATAGCAGCTACACAACAATATGACTTTATATAGCAGCTACACAACAATATGACTCTATACAGCAGCTACACAACAATATGACACTATATAGCAGCTACACAACAATGACTTTATATAGCAGCTACACAACAATGACTTTATATAGCAGCTACACAACAAAATGACACTATATAGCAGCTACACAACACTGACTTTATATAGCAGCTACACAACAATATGACACTGTATGGAAGCTACACAACAATATGACACTGTATGGAAGCTACACAACAACATGACATTGTATGGAAGCTATACAACAATATGACTCTATACAGCAGCTACACAACAATGACACTATATAGCAGCTACACAACAATATAAAACTATATAGCAGCTACACAACAATGACACTATATAGCAGCCACACAACAATATGACTATATAGAAGCTACACAACAATGTGACACTATATAGAAGCTACACAACAATATGACACTGTATGGAAGCTACACAACAACATGACACTGTATGGAAGCTATACAACAATATGACACTATACAGCAGCTACACAACAATGACACTATATAGCAGCTACACAACAATATAAAACTATATAGCAGCTACACAACGACACTATATAGCATCTACACAACAATATGACACTCTACAGCAGCCACACAACAATATGACTATATAGAAGCTACACAACAATGTGACTATATAGAAACTACACAACAATATGACTATATAGAAACTACACAACAATATGACACTATAGAAGCTGCACAACAATATGACACGATATAAAAGCTACACAACAATGACACTATATAGAAGCTACACAACAATATGACACTATATAGAAGATACACAACAATGACACTATATAGAAGCTACACAACAATATGACACTATATAGAAGCTACACAACAATATGACACTATATAGAAGCTACACAACAATATGACACTATATAAAAGCTACAGAACAATATGACACTATATAGAAGCTACACAACAATATGACACTATATAGAAGCTACACAACAATATGACACTACAC
>MU562415.1:7661889-7676889 GCA_024362625.1 Silurus asotus
AAGTGTGTGTTTTCCTCCCTGTGGGCTTCAGTGTGCTGGGAGACTGTAATAAATCACACACTCGTTTGTTTGTTTATTCAGGAGTTTGATTTGTTTGTAGTTTTTTTCCTGCGAAACGTAACGACGTGTTAATTATCGTCTCGTCAAAGCCCTCGGACTCTGCGCATAATTATCTGTGATGTGATCGATGCTGGTGAATTATACTGTATAATGTGTGCGTATTTTATTTGTCTCGCGTCCAGATCCTCTGTCGATGAGTCCGCAGAAGGCGCTGGAGACGATCGGAGCCAATCTGCAGAAACAGTACGAGAACTGGCAACCCAGGGTGAGTCCTCTGCTTTTTTTAAAATCTAAATCTCATAACAATGTCAAATCGAATATGTGGAATTGGAATCGTGGTTCCAGGCTGAAACTCATCGTGACTGCTGCAAGGAATCATTTAGGAATTTACTGAATCAGATCAGTTATGAATTGAATTGATTCATTACTGGATGAACTGTGAGGTTATACCCCTTATCACATGCAACAGCTTCTAAACAGCCAGTTCATCTCCACTCCTCAGCCAACCCCCACACACACACACACCACACACACACACACACACACGCACACACAAATCTCCTGAGATCAGAGTTGTTTTGTTAAACTCAATGTCGATTGATATTTCTTCTCTCTCTTATATATATATATATTTCTCTCTTTTCCTGCTCGTGTTCCAGCTGCTGCTCTGACGTTCGACTGCTTTCATTTTACTCGTTTTATTGGCTTCAGTTCCAGCGTTCGATCGTCCTGCACGTGCAGCGCATTTTCACACGCAAGCCTTCAAGCCAGAATTCACAATTTTTAACTAGAAATCACTTTTTTTTTTATTCTTCAAAGGGTTTATCGGATAATTTAAGGTTTCAAACTTTATTTATAAAACTTTTTTTTTTTACTGTATGTTGATATTTAAGGGTCTTTCTAAAGTTATGTAAGAAAGAGAGACAGACGAAAGTTCACCAAGCAGTGATTCCTCTCTTTTCTTTCGTTTTTACTCACTGTGGGTGAACCCCAGCGTGAGTGCTGGAAAGGAAATCGCCGGGGTTCACCCACAGTCTCGCGGATCGGCGCCGAGACACCGATTTGTCTCATTAGCTGCAGGAGTTTCTGACTGCTCGTTCCGTCTGACTCCGCCCTCCATCCGCTCACCGCTTGCACGAGTTTGTGGTTTCTATGAATAATTAAAGATTTGTAGCGTCTGAAAATGTTCTTAAAAGTCTTAAAAAATTGGATGATTTAAAGGTGCTCTGTTGAATGGTTCTGTATTGTGGGCGTGTCTCTAAATTTGTGGGCGTGTCTCTGTATTTTAAGTGTGTCTGCATTGTTGGTGTCTGTGTAGTGGGTGTGGCTCAGGGTTGCGGGCATGTGTCTGTCTGATGGGTGTTCCTCAGGGTTGTGGGTGTGTCTCGCCTTTGATGGGTGTGGCTCATTGTTGTGGCTGTAACTATGTTGTAGGTGTGGCCATTGTTGTGGGCGTGTCTCGGTCTGATAGGCGTGGGTAGTTTTGTAGTCTTATGGTGTTTGACACTATTGTGGGCGTGGCATTTTTAGTGGGCGTGACTTTTGAGGGCAGTTGGGAATAAAAGCAGTAGACGTTCTGTGATTTTGTTATTTATTTCATTAAATTTCACACAAATAAAAATCTAAGACCGGATCAGAATAATGGCGTGTTCCTTTATAACCGCGCTAAACACACGACTCTGTTCCAAATCTTCGCTACGGATCGCTGTAATAAGAACAAACAACCGAATTACCATTAAATATTTATCAGACACTTTCAAAGCGAATTCCAGCAGAAACACAAATCAAAACCAGACACACAAACAAGTCCTGAAGACGCTGGGATTCAAACCCACAAACTCCCGGATTAGTGAAGTGGAAATAAAGTCTTATTTATAATATTATTATTATTATTATTATTCAAAAAACACTGAACATTAGTCGTTCTTATTCAGGGCTACTGTCAGGAACAGAGAGAACGCTACAACGGTGACACACATACACACACACACACACACACACACACACACACACATACAGAAATGCAGCAGGTGGGAATCGTGGACTTTTCAGAAACGCATTAGGTCTTTAAAATCCCTGTGGCCCAAATCATTTCTTCTTCTTCTCTCCCTCTTTCTCTCTCTCTCTCCTCTCCCTCTTTCTCTCTCTCTCTCTCTCTCTCTCTCTCTCTCTCTCTCTCACTCTCCCTCATTCTCTCTCTCTTTCTCTCTCTCTTTCTCTGCCCTCTGGTCAAATAGTTTTTATGAATTATTAATCATTTCAGTTCTGCTGTTATATTTCACTGATCAGAGTTTAAAACTTCTCCTCAGCACTGGGGGAGGAGAGAGAAAGGGAACGAGAGAGAGAGGGAGAGGAAAGAGTGAAAGAGAAAGAGTGAGGTAGAGTTATACAAGGACAGAGTAGAGATGGAGACATATGGAGAGAGAGAAAGAGAGAAATTATAGCTTATAAAACATGATTAGTAGTAAGAATCAAAGAGAGAGAGAGCAGGAGAGATTGTAAGGAGAAATGGGAGAGAGATAGGAAGAGTGAAAAACTGGCATGAAAGACAGGAAATCTGAGCAAGAGAGACTAAACGGGTCTCAACAAGAGAGACTAAACAGGTGGAAAGAGTGCAAGAGAGGGATAAAGAAAAAAAATGGAGAAGTGACAAAATGCAAAAGATGGAAGGCAGGAATAGAAAGAGAGAAAATTGAATGAAAGAAAGGAGAGAGTGATTGGAGCACAAATTGAGAGGGAGGAGAGAAAAAGAGGGACAAAGAAAGAGCAATAGAGGGCGGATAAATAATACAGGAGAGGGAGTATAATAAAAAAGATGGAGTAAATAAGGGAATGGAGGCAGGAAGAAAAGAAACAAGAAGGGAAAGAAAGAAAGAAAGAAAGAAAGAAAGAAAGAAAGAAAGAAAGACAAGTGATGTGATGTGATGTGATGGAGTGAATAAGGAAATGAAAAGAGAAAAATATGGAGAATGGTGAATGAGGGACACTGAAAGAAAGAGAGAGCGATTGAAAGAGAAGGATTGTAAATGAGGGACAGGAAAGAACAGAATGAGATGGAGTAGAGAGGGGAAAAAAGATGAAAAAGTTAAATAAATAAACTTCAATGTGTAAATGATACATTGTTACTTTTATTTATTTTTTTATTTCTATAAACCTGTATTATATTGGTGACATTAGGCTCTATGGCGAGTAGGGGTTAAGAGACACACACACACACACACACACACAAACACACCTCCCTGCTGAATCGTCGCTCTCATTGAACATTTAATGCTCACGTTGATTAGGATGTCACTAATCACTAATGGATCAATGATGGGCTTATCCTCTCTCTCTCTCTCTCTCTCTCTCTCTCTCTCTCTCTCTCACACACACTCCCTCTCTATCTCTCTCTCTATCATTTACTACTTCCAGTTAACCTCCATGTTTCCCTTCCTCCCTCCACCCCCAGACTGTCCTGATTGGTTCGTTCCACTCAGCACCGGACGCGAGTCTCTCCCTCCAATCAATTTCTGTTCCGAAACCTTTTACGGCTCGACTTTGCTTCGATTATCCCATATACTGATTTCCGTTCACGCGTGTCAACTCGTTAGTGAGAGAGAGAGAGAGAGAGAGAGAGAGAGAGAGAGAGAGATCTCACTAATGGCTTGGTCCTGTGAGTGGTTTTAATCAGACTCGGGACGGGAACTTGTCTGAAAATCGACAGATCAGGTTGAAGAAAACGCCACTTCGTCTTTCTTTTCCCCTCTTTAACAATTACCATTAGATCAATACTTTTTTCACACTTGTGTTTGTATTATTAAATAAAAAAAATTGGCCTTTTTCTATTATAATTTTTTTTTGAACGAGAAGAAAAACAGAAGGAGAGAATAAAAGAAGTGAGAGAGAAAGTAGTAAGAATAGAATATGAGGTGGCTTTGAAGAAAAATAAAGTCACAAATCTGAAGAGGATGTAAAGGCAAGGTGTGACGGAGGATGTGGGATGGTGGAATGGAGGGATAGAGTGAAAGTTCAGGAGGATGTCAGAGGAGCAGGATGAGAAGATGGAGTAAGTGGGAGGGCGGAAGCTTTTGGTTTCCTCCTTCGTCTGCTGGAGGGACGGGAGACACGCTGCGGTCTTTCCTGTAGCACCAGCCAGAAAATCAACCCCCACACACACAAACACACACACACACACACACACACACACACACACACACATACACATACGTTGACATACATTTACACATACACACATATGCACATATAAATAAATATATACTTATACACACACACACTCACAGATGTGCACATACAAATAAATATATACTTACACACACACGTGAACATACAAATATACACTTCCACACGTACACGTTATCATTCTGATTGGTCGTCTGCTGTTGATTCGTTCTGCAGAACTGCAGCGGCAGTAGAACAGGTTTTATATAATCATTTCCATGGCAACAGCTTGTTCACATACATGGAATCAGAAAAAAATGGAGAGACAGCGGTTTATTTATTATTAATGAAAGGAGTCTCCGATGTCAGATTTGACAATGTAGTGTGTTTCTACACTTTTCTCTGTAATGTAACGTTCCTTGGTTTTTCTTCACCTATGTTTTATCAAAAGAGAAAGAAAAAAAGAGAGCTGGGTGAGGGGCAGGGCGTTTATAGCTGCTATAACATGAGGGAGAAGGTGATTTGCATTACAATATACAATTAAACAATTAAAGAAACACTTAATTATTTTATTAATAAATGTTAAGAAAAATTAAAGACTTGCATTTAACCAGAACAATCCAAAAATGTAAAATCAATTTAAAAAGACACTAAAATAAACAGCATGTGGTGTCTGTGTTTCCCTCTAGAGGTAAAGCTCGTACTCTGTAACGCAACCTGGAAAAACTATCTGTATGGATTTTTGCTGATAGTGCCAGCATCCAACTATCAGTGCTAATTATCTAACAAAACTGATGAATCGGTCTGAAAATAAATCGCTAAAGGTGCTGTTCTTGGAGAGCGATGTTCTTTCTGCTTCATCACACCTCGAATCACTTTGTTGCTCCAGGCCCCGGACGATTCAACAAAACAGGACATGATGATGAGGATTTTTTTTTTAAGGAAAGGAAGTGATATGGGTCCAGGCCCAGCGTGAGATGGGGATCGGTTTGATATCTGACTGTTTTCTTTACTAGACTTTTTTGTGGGTTTTTTCCACTATGCAATTCTGTTCATTACGTAATAAAGAATTGTGACGTTTCAATTGGGGAACTGATCAAAATAAAACTCTTTAACACCATGCACATGTAAACACACACACACACACACACACACACACACACACACACACACACACAAATACACCCACACACTTATGCAAGAAGGTCACTCTGAAGTGATGGAGAAAAAGTTCCCTGATAATGAAGGATTCTGAAGAGAACAGGAGAGAAAGTCTAATAATCTCTATCTTTCTTTCATCTCTCATTTTCATTTCCTTTACCACTCATACTCTCTTTTTCTCTCTCCCTTCCTCCCTCTCTCTTATATTGTCTTGTGGACTCCATTAAGGCTGAGTAATTATTTGGCATGTTGAGCTCAGGATAAAGGTTCAGGCAGATGGAGAGATGGTGGATGTTGAACTTGCCGTGGAGATGAAAGAAAGAGCGATCGTGAGGGATAAAGGGAGGGATAGAGGGATGATTAATAACTGATGATGCTCTAAGCCGATTGTAAAGTCTTTATTGTCTTTGGCGTGGCGAGATGACGCACTGCTGACGGCTTCTACGTACAAAACACTGAAGAGGCAAAGTGATTCGTGGAGGTCAGAAGAGGACGGGGAGATGGGTGAAGAAGTAATGAGTGATGGATGGATGGGGAGAGATGGATTGAGGGATGTATAAACATAGTGGAAAATAAAATACAAAGTGAGGGATGACGTGATACCAGTATAGAGTGATGACTGGAGCAGTACATAGAGTGAGAGATGGATTGAGGGATGGATAAGTGATGGATGAATCGAGGGGAAATGACTGAATGAAAGAATGACTTAAGGAATGATTAGAGGCATGGACATAGAGGGAGGGATGGAGAGATTTAGAGCTTGATGAACGGATAATTAGATTAAGATATATTTAGAGAAAGATAAACAAATAGAAGAAGAAACGAGAGATGTAGTAAAGGATGGACAGAGGGTTTGTTGAATGGACACATGTATTGAGTGATAGAGGGATGAGGAATGAGTCCCCTGTGCCAGTGTTGAAGTTAGTCCTTGTGTAATGAATGTATTAGGAAAGCCTGAGAGATGGATGGAGGGATGGATAGACAGATGAAAAGATGGAAATATCAGACAAAGCGGATTTCCCTCTGCAGTGAAGCGCTCCAGAATGTGTTATATTGCATGTCGTTGTGTTTCAGGTTGCACTGTCGTAAGTGACAGACGATGATATCACTGTGTCTCTGTGTGTGTGTGTGTGTGTGTGTGTGTGTGTGTGTGTGTGTGTGTGTGTGTGTGTGAGTGAGATTGGAGGATCTGACAGGTGTTGATTGTGCAGCAGTGCGGTTGTTCCATCGTCACCTCGGCATTTGATAACAGAGCCATGACACGTAAAAAAAAAAACCTGAAAATGCAACGCTTCATTTTTGTTAGCTTAGCACGCTCAGTTAGCAGTATGTCTTTCACGCTTTCACGTTCAGTTGTGTTGTTTGAGTAAAGGCGCCAATGAGCAAGATTTGAGATCATTGCAGTTCTCAAACGGAGGTTAAACTTGCATTAAGCTAACTTAGCTACAGCTTTATATACCCCAGGTCATCATTACTAGCTATGTATTCGTTACCTGTATTTAATTTAGGCAGCAAGTAATGATCTCCTGAGGTACTTTTATCTTTAGATATGTGAGCTAGCTATAATCACCTTGAGAGGTCCTCACTAGCTAATTTAATTTAATCTAACAGTTAATATGGCAAAAACTACTTTAGAATTAATACTTCCAGAGCTTATTATTGTATTAAATATTTACTACTTGTACTTAAGTTTGTTATAAAGCTAGTAATAAGGTAATTTTTAATTATAGTTAACTGAGCGAATTTAATTTAACTCAGGAGGTCTTTACTAGCTAGGTTAAAAAAATACAGTTAAGTTACCTCAGGAAGTTTTAACTTGCTTACTAATTCAATTATAGATAACACTTAGATAAATTATGCTTATAGCAAACAATACCTCAAGAAAAATTACCTCAAATTATTATGACTAGCTGACAAACTTACAGCTAAAGCAATTAACCCACTAAGTCATTGCTAGCTTGCTGGCTTAAATGCGAATTAAGGTTAAAATGACTAATATTCAAAAAAAGTTACCTCGGGAAAAAAGTTAGCTACATATTTATTACCTGTATTTTAGTAATAAACACTGATAATGATTTTTGTAGTTAAGTGAACTAGCTAAAAAGGTCCTTACTAACTTTCTAACTTAAACACAGCAAACAGTTACCTCAGGATGTTATTACTAGCTACATAGACATAAACCTGTATTTTAGAAATAAACTCCTGAAGTAATTTTAAGTTCTAGTTGAGTGAAATAGCTGAAAATGTCATTACTAGCTTGCTAAATTGAATTTAGCTAACAGCTTTCTACATTTGGTTAGAAAATTAGCTTAGGAGATTCCTAACTTGCTTCCTAACAAAATTACAGTTAAAGCAATTATCCCAGTTAGTCATTGCTAGCAAGCTAACAGTTAATACAGCTAACAATGACCTCAGTAAATTTACTTTAGGAGGTTATGACTTGTTTGCTAACACAATAGCGAGTAATAAATGTATGTATCCAGTTGGATTTTGTTAAAATGAAGTAATTGTGTCTTTACGTGTCCTTGTGGGCTTTTACTGAGGAAAGAAAATAACAAAAACCTGTGTTATTTTTTATGCTGTATTTTTTTTGTGATAATTAAATCAGAAAACTGTTGTGAAGTGTTTTGGCTCGTTCTGCTGGGGTCTGCGGCGCGGCGGCTTTTACCTTCTGCTGTTTGTCGACTCCATCTAGCGCTAAAGTCTCAAGGTCGTTTCAGTAATGTGTTTAGTGTCAGGGTTTTTCTTTGAGGAAAACCTCAACAGACTGTCTTTATGCCAGACTTATTTATTTCTCATGTCCCGACTTCCTGTCTGCTCTGTTTCAGCCATAAATTCTTTCAGAAAAACATATTTTATCTGTCAAGGTCGTAAACCTGAGAACTCGCTTAGGTAAAAAGCCTCAAGTTTCACAAAAGAGTTAGAAATCACCTGATAGAATCATAAGAGATGTCCGTCTATCCGTCTGTCTGTTTTCTTTCCTTAGTTTTTGTTCATTCTATTCTTGGTAATATCGCATGCAATATTCATCTATCTAAAAATCTTTACCTGTATCTTTTCACATCACTTTTTCAGCATAATTGATCAAACTGACTAATAATTGTTAAAAGCCTACATTCATCATGTGACATACAATATTTTCTGCAAAAAAAAAAAAAGAATGATCACAATACTAGTAACAGGTGTGTACATTAGCTTTTAGGTGTGTACATGAGCTTACAGGTGTGCACACAAGCGTACAGGTGTGTACAGGTATGTACATGAGCTTACAGGTGTTTACATGAGTGCACAGGAGCATACAGGTGCGTACAGGTGTGTACAGAAGCGTACAGGTGTGTACAGGAGCGTACAGGTGTGTACATGGGCATACAGGTTTGTACAGAAATGTACATGAGCGCACAGGTGTGTACATGAGCGTACAGGTGTGTACAGGACTGTACATAAACGTACAGGTGTGTACAGATGTGTACATGAGCGTACAGGAGTGTACAGGAGTGCATGTGCATCATTGTTGTATTGTTAAATATCAGCCTGATTTATATATATATTTTTTTTTTTTTAACCAAAAAGGTCAAACTTGTATGATATTTATGCTGTCAATAGAGTTGTGTATAGCGTGTGTATCGCTGAAAACATCCTCTGGAAACACACCTGGCATTTATCGGCCTGTCAGAAATGTCGGTGTTTTTATCGACGAGGCCTTTTCTTTACTCCTCCATCGATCAGGTTTTAAACGAGGTATCTGACATTATGTGCGTTATTTTATCCCATCGGATGGAAACAGCCTTCTCCCTACGCACACGCACACACACACACACACACACACGCACACACGCACACACACACACCTCCCATCACCACACACACATTAATGCAGGACATATGATCGGTTTTCTACGCTTTCACTTATTACCACTCCTTGTATTATAAATATCTCTCGGTGTGAAAGCTCACACTCATCTAGACACGACACAAACTTCCCGTTCGTGACTCATGTTACCTGTCTTCAACTTTCCTGCCGTTGTTTTTTTTTTTTTACCTCATATTCAGTCCAGGATTTTATAAATTCCAGGTCTATTGCTCTCCAGCTGGCATTTTTATCCACATTTCATTCAGTAGGAGGAGACGTGCGTTATTATATACGTGATCGCTGTAATGTTGAAGGGATCGTATTCGCTGCAGCTAAAATTCACCTCAGGAGGTCTTTATCAGCTCGCTCCCCAGAAATACAGCAAAAAGTTCCTCAAGAAAAATTACCTCAACATACATACGTCTAAAATTACCTCAGGATGTTAATGCTAGCTAGTTTGGCTAGCTATTCTTTATTAAATAACAGAGGGTTTCTTTATTAAATAGCTAATTTAGTTATACATCATCTTTAATACAGCTAAAAATAACCGTAGTCAGTTATGACTAGCTAGATAATTTAAGTACAGCCGAGAAGTTACCTCAGTAGGGTTTTACTAGTTGGCTGGCTAAATTATGTCTAAAAGTACCTCAGTATCTCACATTTTAAATATATCTAAAATTACTTCAACTTACATACGGCTAAGATTACCTCAGGATGTTATTACTAGCTAGCTAACGTAACTGCAGCTCATATTAGCCCATGAGGTTATTACAAGCTAGCTTTACTACACATAAGAAATTACCTCAGAATACTTTCTATTAATTATCTAATTTAGCTTAGCAGCATCTCCCTCCCACAGAAAGAGGAGTCATGTTTATCATATGAATAAATGTTTGTTGTTATGCTAACGCTAATATTTGCATCAGAGCACACAGGTTTACAGCGTAGCAGTGAGACCATGTGGCTTTATTAAATTGTGATTCCCGCAAATTCCTTAACAAATGACATCCTGTGTGCTAATCGCAGATAATTAGTTCGTGTGTGTGTGTGTATGTGTGTGTGTGTTGGTTTTAGCATGATCTTTAGCAAACTTTCAAACTTTATCTACGTTTAATACGCAGTGCAATGAGCAGACGTACTGCGGGAGGATTATATAATCTGCACATGAGGCGTGCGTGTGTGCGTGTGTGTGTGAGAGAGACAATAAATGACAGTGTGTGTATGTATTATTGTATAATAGTACATCATGTGTGTGTCTTAGTGAGTTGTGGTGTGTGTGTGTTTGTGTGTGTAGTTGCACACTGACTGACACAAGTCCTCTTCATTCTGCAGCCAGTTACATAACACTCTCACTTAGTCACACACACACACACACACACACACACATACATACACACACACACACACACACACACACACTTGTGCACAGACACACACTCACACATTGTCCTGCTGCTACTGACTCTGTGTGTGAAAGCAACAGACTGCAGTAAGATGTAGTGTAGATGCTGAGGCAGAGACGACTTCAACCAAGGCAGAGGCACCTCCTCTCCTGCTGTTTCTAAAACACACACACACACACACACACACACACACGTACACAAACACTCACATGCTGAATATAAATAAGAGTATATCAATTCCAATCTTTTTTTATGTTATAGTAAAAAAAATAATAATAAACGCTGCAGCAGAAGAGAATTGTAGTTGTGAAATATAATTTTCCAGATTATTCATGGATTACACCGAAGTCGGTAAGCGTTCCTGTTCCTGAACGCGCTCCCGAGGTGGAATCGAACATCACAGGAGCGCGTACAGGAACAGGAACGCTCACCGACTTCGGTGTAATCCACGAATAATGGAGTGATGCACCTGATGAGGACACTAATTAAAATAAACGTTAAAAAATCCCCTGTTTATTAGTATTTATAAGTGAATGTCGGAATGCCATGTGAGGAATGCTGGTGTGTATGGAATACTAGGTTGTGGGAATTGCTAAGGTGTGTGAACTGCTAATGTGATGGGAATGCTGAAATAAGTAGATTGCTAGTGAGCAAAGCCACGGAATGTGTAGGGAATGATCAGTGGTGAGGAATGCCGAGTGTTAGAAATGCTGCAGTGTAAGTAATAATGAGGGATGGGGAAAACTGGAGTGTAAGGAATACTGAAAGATGGGGAATGCTGGAGAGTAAGTAACACTGAAACATGGAGAATTATGTAGTCTAAGGAATACTGTAGGGTTTGGGAATGCCGGAGTGTTAGGATTACTGAGTGTGGGGAATGTCGGCATGTAAGGAATGCTAAATGGTGAGGAATGTCGGAGTGTATGGAATACTAAATGGTGGGGAATGTCAGAGTGTAAGGAATACTGAAGGAATGCTACAGTTTAAAGATTGTGTGAGGAATTGAATTTTAGTTAATTGGAGTGTACAGAATGATGAATGGTTGGGCATGCTGTGTTTGATCTCCCACAGGAGTGTGTCTCAAACTTTGTTTCTCCACTGAGATTTAGAACAAGACCATCCCCTCCGGTCGAATGTGTAAATTTCGACTCGGCCTTGTCCCAATCCTTCACTCAGTCTATCTCCACCTTTCTGTCTTTCTCCTTGTTCACTTTCAGCTCCAGGGAAAAGAGTGTTAAAGCTATCGTGCCCTGTTACCACGGAAACCAGCAACTTTTTTCTCACTCCCTCACAATAAACCTGGTGTGTGTGTGTGTGTGTGTGTGTGTGTGTGTGTGTGTGTGTGTGTGTGTGTGTGTGTGTGTGTGTGTGTGTCGTGATTTGACTCATCGACTATTGTATGATGGTTATTTTTCTTCAGTGAGAGATTTCTCAGCTTTTTCTGCAGTAGTGTTACAGTAGGAAAGGTAACGGAGAGGCATTTATTATAGCCAAAAGCTCAAGAAATATGTAAATAAATAAATAAATATTATTTTTAGAAATCCTGCTGGTTTGTGAATAAATCTTACTATAAAATATACACTCAAAACTTTTACATAAAAAAAAAGCCAAAACTGTGTTAAATGATTAATGAATTTTTTGTTCAAATAGTTTTGTTCATTCAGCTTGGTTTTATTATTTATTTATTTATTTAGTTTATTTATTTAAATTTTTACAGTTTTTTTTTTTAATCTGGTGTTTTTTAAATTAGAACTTTAATGTACACATTCATTTGATATTTGTCATAGTGAAACCCATAAAGTAATAATTTGCATTTTTCCCCCCCATTATAACTGTAGCTAACTTAAACAGCAACAATTTAAATAAATAAATAAATACTTCAGTGATTAAACAAAATACCTCAAGTGCAGCAAAGAATTTGTTCTGGAGGTCATTACTGTCTAGTTAATTTAAAAACATCTAAAAAAATTACCTCACAATGTTATTACTAGCTACTTAAATTATATATGACAAAAATTACCACAGCTTGCTAACTGAAGTACAGCTAAAATTAATTTAGCAAGCTTAGATTATCTATGGGTTTTATTAATAGCTAACTATTTTGAATACAACTGAAATTACATCAGCTAGTCACCCACAAAATGGCAACATGTATTTTAGTAAGGTTACTTAACTTACTTAATACTAGCTCTCTAATGTAATATGACTAAAACCGCATCAGTTCGCCAAGTTAAATACGACAAAACTGACAATATATTACTCAGGAGGTTTAGAAGGTTATTACAATCTAGATGTCTTAAACATGGCAAACATACTAGTTAAGTTTGCCAAATTAATCACAGCTAAATATATACTCCAGATTGTTGCTAGCTAGCTGGATTAAATATGACAAAATTTCCCTTGCTAACATAAGTACAGCAAAGTAGGATACAGAATCAAAATATTTAATTTCTGATTGTGATTCTGAAATTGTTTATTGTTACAAGCCAGCTAACTTAAATACGGAATTTTGTTTACAGGAGCTAGAAAAAAATACCTCAGGATGTTATTGCTTGAAACTGAAGTATGAGTATAATTACACAAGTTCACCAAGTAAATATGGCAAAATTGACAAAGTATTACCTCAGGTGGTTATTTCAAACCTGCTCATTTAAACATGTCAAAATGTCCCTCAGCTAGCTAACTTATTTACAGCAAAATATAAACTTAGGATGTTATTAATAGTTTAATACCATGAGCTAAAAACTAGCTGAAGTCCTGAGCTGGTTATTAATACTTAGCTAACGTAATAAATCTCCGTCTCCTCCTGATGAATATCGAGTCGGATTTGCTGCTTTCGAAAGTCGCTTTATGGCACCATGTTTACTTAGCTAGCTGGTTTTATTAATATCGATTACAATCCTGTTCCCTGTTTGTAGTAATGTTTGTGTAATGACTGTGTTGTTGTCATTGTCGGAGTGTGTGTGTGTGTGTCTCACTTTTCGGCCGAGTCGATAAGGTCGTGTTGAAAAACACCTCGTATTAAAGTGCATTGCAGCGTCATAAAATGTAAATTGTGCTTTTATTCGGATCATAAACGTTCTCAGCATCGCAGTAATGTGTTGCATAAAAGCCAATGTCGGCTTTTTGTCATGAATATTTAATCTTTCGTCTTTCTTAAATTATTTACTTGCTGTAACGACTCTCGCGCCGTTTTTTTCCTCTTCGTCTTTCTGGAACGTGATGAACATCTCAGGGAGGAGAGAAGAGCGAGAGAAACGAGGGATTTTTTGAGGTGATACCTGCGAGAGAAAATCTGAGAGGGTGTGAAGTCTTGGGAGACTGAGGCTCTATGTAAAGCCTTTTCTCTCTTTCACACACACACACACACACACACACACACACACACACACACACACAGTACCTGAGAAACTTATCTCCCCATCCATCTTGCTATCCATCCATCCATCGGTCCATCTATACTTTCCTCTCAAATAACACGTTCCACACTCAAGCTCGTCTCGTTCTTCTCGCTAATGTAATAACGTCTCCATTTAAGCTCGGTCTAATCTCGTTCCACACTCGATCCGATAGCGGCCCTGCGTCTGGATCAGAACACAGCCGATAGCGTAACCCGTTAGCGTAAGACGATCGCGTCTCTCCGTTATCGTCTTTGTTCATTTCGATTTATTTCAATCGCCTTTTTAATGATCGTGAAACAAAGGGGGCGGGGCTTAATTGCTAAACCCAGCGTAAAATCATCTAATTACATAGCATAATGTTTCAAGTCTGGTGGCACCGAGCTAAGATTAACTATCGTAGCTAACACAAGGGATGTTTATGACTGATCCCTGAAAAACGATCAGTGGCGATCATGTTTGCTAGAGAGAAATACCATGTGCTATTATAGTTTGTAGGTTTTTTAATGCTAACAAATGAAAAGACCTGCTAATCAGAAGTTTTTTACATTGGCCCACTGTCGCTAGGAATTTTTTCTGTCTGATTCCCGTTCACACCTTTTTCTTTCCCCATTTAGCAGAATGACCAGATTGAAGCCACGCCCCCTTTTAAAAATTTGTTTACGTATCTCAGGTTCTTAAAATTAGACACTTATTTTTATTAAAGGTACCTGGTGATCATGCTAGCATCAGGCGCGGATCAGCTAATAATCTGGTTTTCGTGTTTTATAACCAGACATGACGCTAACATAAGCTAACATTACCACAGGAAGTTTCTTTCTCTCGAGCTGGTGAAATTTGGCGGTGAGTCACTCGGCTCTTTTCCTTCTTCTGCTTTTTTTAGTGGTTTATTTATTTATTTATTTTGTAGCAGAGAATCAGAACATGCCGGATTGTAGGATAAACGGAGAGATGAACGAGTGATTAA